>JACN01061213.1:0-17832 GCA_000787155.1 Scartelaos histophorus | reverse complement strand
GAGACACACACTGAGCTTATCCAGGCCATCTCCACCTGCTCAAACAAAGACCAGAGGGTTTGAAGCCAAACACACACACACTGGGCTGGGAGGGATTCCTCTTTAACAATCATTTAAAACAGATGTTTCTACAATCATTAAATGTAACTTTATACTGGATGCAATGTGATTTTTGTTCAACTTATATAGTGCACAGGATTATAAGGCCAGTGTCACATAATATGTCAGTGTCATTGTCACACATGAGGCCATCGGATTATAAGGCACAATAAGAGAAACAAAACGTGTGTGGGATAAATGGAACTTTATTCAGGTCATTTACAATAACTCTCAGTTGTAGCTAACACAAAAATACAAGTTTAACAGTTGGTGATTTGGGCATCAAACATGCCCGGATCCTCTCAACATTGTTCAGTTTTAACACTAAAATACAAAAGCTGAAATCTGCATGGTGCATGTCTCTTAACAGGTGCATTTTGGGTCCTTGAACGCCACACGGCAGAACTACCGGTATGTTGCACAGTCGCCCTATATGTGGCCAACATATTACTCCTCCTGACTCGCCCACTAATACCTTATTAGACTCATGTGGACAACATCAAATCGGTTGGAGGTTAAACACAACCAAAGGTCAAAGGTCACTGGATTATAAGGCCACTGTGGATTTAGGAGAAAATGTCATGATTTTAGATGCACCTTTAGTCCCAAAAATACGGTACCTAAAACAAGCAGAAGTTTCTTGCCTCTGACGACTGGTTTAACCTCTTTTTTTCATTGGTCTGCGTAGCGTTCAGTTGTACCAGTCGATCATTTTGCTTGACAGTAAAACAGCGCTTCAAGCTCCTCCATGCTCGAAAATTGTGGTAAATTAATTCTTTTAAAGGATGTGACGAAATATTCCGTACATTTGTACCGAGAGTCGCATTCAAACAGTATTAACATCACCTATGGTCTTTCCTCTGGACGGTTTTACAGAAGGTGAAACTCGCTGTAAATTTCTCAGACTCCGTTATGTTTACGGACACGATGCGTTCAGACGGGACGAAATTCTCTGGTAATTATTCCTTCACTCCATAAAACTAATCCGTCTGAATCGGGCTGAAGAGTGAGGAGAGACACTCAGCAAATTGTCAAAAGTGAAATGGCAAAGTCAAAGTGCACAGGCTTTAGCTCTGGTGTAGCTCAGTGTCTTAAAAAGAACATGAAACCAAACAACAAAAGTGTTCAAATCCAAAGTCCGGAGTCTTTTCTAAGTAATAATCTATTGATCTATGGTTAATGAAGCTTTATCCTTCTGATCCTGATATCACGACACCACGACCCGCCTCATCACTCAGAGCTTTCAACAACACAGCGGGTAAATTTATTGCTTCCCTGTAATAGGTCTGGATCTGTGCGGGTCAGACAAAATCAATTAAACAATAATATAATCGCTAATGGAACAAAACTAATGGAGAATTAATGAGATAACTTTAAATTATTTATTGTTATTATTCTGTCTGAGATAAGATCAGATGTTCTGTCCGATGAAAGACTTTGAGTCACGTCCTTTTAACAGCCATTTAAAGCTTATATATTATTCATCGCTATAGATAAAACTACCAAAATTAACCTATTGTATCACATAATGTCTGTATAATTGTAAAGCCTGATATCTGAGCTGCATAAACATGGGAGCTCACTTTGCTCTGTGACGTCCTTTAGTGTCTGCACAGACCCAGCAGGGGGGAGCACTACATTAAAAACAACCATAGACACCAGTAAATAACATTAGAACTCATTATAATCCAGGGACATCCCAAAATGTGATATGAAGCACAGCCTGGAAGTTCAAAAAGTTCTGTATTTAAATGGGTCTAGATTATGAACTGAAAACTGAACTATTTTCAACTACTACATGCACCACAACTGTACAAGTACAAGTACTTGATTTTCTTAAGTTAGGGTGCTTTCACACCTGTTGGTCCGGTTGGTTCGATTGGGGACAAAATTTATAACATAGTATCAATTCTCCACTAGTACGGATCCTTTCACACCAGTGTTTTTGCCAAACGGCCCAGCCGCTCTGGAAGTGGAGTCCCCCCGCTCGCTGAGCAGCGCTGTTCACAAAACTAGAGGCTTTGGATGACGTAGGTTAAAGCTGATTGGTGCAGCGCGTTGGGGGGGAAACTACAGGAAGAAAACAACGCATTTGACTCTCCGACAAGATGCAGTGTGCTTTTCTTTTTCTATACGCTGCTATATATTATTATCGTCAGTGTGGACAGCGTGCCCAAATCCATATTTCAATAAGGCACTCTACCTCTTCTTTACCCCACGTTTGTCCGCGATTCATGTCGTTTCCAAACCTGACACGGAAACGAAAGTGAAAAGTTAGCAACTTACTACACGTAGCGTGCGACGGAAGCTTCTGTAGACCAAAAAGCGCAATCGCAAAACAAAGTGGGCCGAATTGGGGCCGGGTTGCATTCAGACCACAAGCGAACCGCGCTAGAGTCCGTTTGGAAGCGAACCGAGACCACCTCCAAACGTGGGTCTCGGTGCGGTTCGTTGGTCCGCACCAAATCCAACTGGTCCATGTTCACACCAGCTCAAACGAACCGAATTCACAGGTGTCCCGAACTCTAGTCCGTTTCAAGCGGACCAAATGGTGTAGGTGTGATGTACAAGTATCACATCTATTCATGAGAAAGTTTTAAAGTGCAAATTTAAAAATGTACTTCAAGAGTAAAAAATAAAACTATTTTGCACAGATTCTGAGATCTGATAAAGCCTCAAATTTGTTTTTTCCAGCTTTTTTATTTGTTATTTCTTTTGCTCAGCCTCTTCTAAACGAGGTCGCTGGGTAATATTACAGAAACAACTATTATTTGTGCAGATTCTACACTGTTTGTAAAGACCACCTATTATACCATCGATTCTTTTTATATCCCCTTAAACTCGCAGAACATTTCCCAACAGGCCTTCGTAAATAATTGCCAGACTTTCCTAAAATAGCTCATGAACCTTCATGATAAATCCTGTTTTTATTTGTGCAAACAGAGCGGACACGCTGCAGCGCTCATGGGCCCATTATGTGCACGTCTGACCAGAGCTGAGGGTCTGATATAGGAGCAAATACAACAGGAGGCCGGGGCTTTATGGTGAAGTGTTCAAACTCCCAGCAGCCTCAGCAGCCTCTGTCCGCTGAATAATTGAGCGAGCAGCAGTGCAGCTTCTTCATGTCAGCATCACCTGTGCACCGGCCAAACCTTTTGTGTGTTTCACATTCAGCATCTAAAACATTCATTTAAAAGTCGGGTCTAAAAGTAGGTTAGAGCAGAGCTGTGATTATGATACAAGAGCAAATATGTGATAATGATGGTGACATAAAGCAGCATCATGATGTTTGTTATATATCCTGAGTTTGTATTTCTTTATTTTATCGGCTGTTTCTGTTGCTGATGTTTGACACAAACACAAGCAGCACAGCGGCTGACCTCCAGGAGACACGTCGCAGCCAAAATCTGACAAATTCTCCTGTAGGAAAGTCCTGGTGATTTTTTTGCATATCGACCACCAACAGTTTCTGCCTTTTTCTTAATTCTGTTTCCGGTCCTCAGATTCTCACTGTCGATGCACAATTATATAATAATATTTGCATATTACCTCCACAGATTGTGTGTATATAAAGTGAACAGGTCCGACTCCATTGACTCTTTAACTGCTCCTGTGAGACTCATTTTGGTCTTAAAATGTTAATATAAACTCCATTTTGGTCTTAAAATGTTAATATTAACTCAATGTACATGATCCTGGTGTTTTTATTTTGTCCATAAATAAAGTGGAACTCAAATTGGCTCCAGTAACTGCACGTCTTGACATCACACTCAGTTAGTCATCACTATCACACTCAATTATGTTTATTTTTACCTGAGTATTGTTATAAAATCACATAGGCAGAGTCCCACTTTATACAAACACAACAGTGTCTTACAGTTTGCAGAGCCAAGGCCACAGCTCGACCATGACATTTCTATACAAGAGAAAAGATAACGACATAATTAGTAGTTTTCATTACTTCAGCGTGTTTACTTCCCCGAGCTTAAAGAGGCTGGAAACACACACACACCTGTTGTGTGAGTGTGTGGTGTGAGTGGAGAGCTGTTTGTGGAGCACTGTCGAGAGCCACGAGGAGGCTCACATGAAGACTTGGAACAAAGTGGGAATGATTTGGGCGGCGTTACCGACATAATGGAGCTCCAGTGCCTCCACCTGCTCCCTCCCATCCAGAACATTCTTCTCTACGGAAAAGCCCCGTTTGTGACAGTGGAGATCCAAATGAGGCAGAGATGCAGCTGGTGGTTCTTAGTGCCGTCGCCTGATTGTCTGTGTCTGATTTTGGCCGATAGACACATAGACATGGACTGTATGTGTAAATGGACAGAGCTAACCCACTAGCCGCCGCCGCTAAGCCAAATCATGCAGCAGGATAATCCTGCAGCGAGAAACTGACCAAGGTCCAACAGGCTCTGTCCACGCCTACAGAAAGACGTTTGGGAACAAGACGACGACTTCCAGTGTAGTTACAACATGTAATAAACCAGTAGACTCAGCTCCTGCAGAAGATCTCTGAGCCGGACGTGACTCTTATTCTGCTCCATTTAAAGGCAGCTGCTTTAAACTGTTGATCTGCCCAACAGAACAGAACAGAACATCTTTTTTTAAATTAAGGGCCTGTTGCGCTTGCGGGTAAAAATGATAAAATACTTGATGCCTTTTGTTTAGACAGTAATGACGTTTTGGGGGCTTATAAATGCAAAAATCTGAAACCACCTCCAGAGTGGAAAAGCTGAACACACTCGGCTGCAGAAGTTTCATCTGCACTGCCCAAGATGCAAACCTCTGTCCAGATCTGCTCCTGTCACGTACACGTTTACGTCACAGGTACAGTACAAAGTGTATCACAGCACCACTTCATACCCAGTCAAATTCCACATGCACCAAAAATGTTCATTTTGTCATCTTATGTGCATCTTTTTAAGCCTCAGCACTGTCACTGGTGCTGGTGGTGACGTGTCCTGTGGTCAGCCTGATGGACGCCTACAGGAAGTAACAGCAGCTGATACGACACGTCACCACCGACACCAGTGACAGATCTGAGGAGCAGAACAAACATGTCAACAAGGTAAATACGCGTTATTGTATTGTCTTAAAAAAAGAACCCAAGAAGTCAAATTCCATATGCAAATTCTCCGTATGCAGCAGATTTCCTCCCTAAAACGCTCGTCTAAACGCAGAATAAAAAGTGAAGACACAATACCACTTTTGCAACATATAAACGTAGCCTAAATTAGACAAATTATAATCTAAAAATGAAATGAAAAGCCTATTTATAAAAGGAAAGAAAAGCCCTGTTCTCTGTTTGCCCAGATTCAGTCAGAGCTCCTGTCTGCAGCAGAGCCCAGAGGAAGTCGTCCTCCACACGTTTCCAAACATCCTCCTGTTTGTGACGTGAGCCTGAGGAGCCCATATGAGGAGAAGCTGTGACCCTCACGGCTCTGGAGCCCAGAGGCAAAGTCTGAAGGTCAAAGGCACAGGACACACTTCTCCACCGGAATAATTCATCTTACACAAATACAACACACACATTTATTTTGCCGTCAGTATTGTTCACATTTTAGGCCAGTAATTCTTTATTCTTTGTGCAGATCATTTCCAATCTGGTTTTGGTTTAGCAGCAGCTGGATCCAGGATGAACAAGCATCGTCGTCCTTGTTATGATTTCATGGTTTTGCTTTGATTTATTTATTTTTATACAGGTTTTATTGTTTTAGGACTAGTTTTTTTTAGCGATTATACCTTTTGTTGTTGTCTTTTTATGGTCTCTGTGCAGCACTTTGGAAACTGCTTTGTTCTGAAAATGTGCAATATAAATAAAGTGGATTTGGATTTATTCAGATCTGATTTAGTTGTAGTTTAGACCTGGTCTTTAGTCCTTGTTTAGTCCCGGTTTTCCCCTTTTCTCCCTGTTTTGTAAATTAAAGGTGCATCATGTAACTTTTTAACAATATTTTTAACAATCAAAATGGAAAAATATTTATTCTTATTTATTAAAACTTGTAAATTGGCTTGGTGCTTGTCTCCATTGCAAAAATACACTTAATAATCAAAAAGCAACAACATCTCCAAAGTGTTGGAAATGCACCTTTACAATGCTTTGGGATCCATGTGTTTTCTATGATAAAATATTCCCATTACCATGAGAATGAGAGCGACAGTGAAACAGCTGTAATGCAGAGTCCCCTGTGTGTGGAGCACATCTGCCCACGGCGCCTTAATGGACGCCGCCTCGTGCCACCTCCTAATGGGACGGCCTCGTCTGGCACCGACACCGGCCCGGCTCCGGCCAAAAGATCAGTGCAAAGATTAGAGGAGAATGTCGCGGTGATGTGGGGGACGGGCGGCCGGGCTTCACATCACACATTAGATAATTGGTGCAAAGGAGGAAGAGCTGTCGGCTGCTTCACTCACACCTTCAGCACCGTCGCAAAGAGGCTGAACAAAGACACGGTGTGATCATTACAGAGGGGCTCAGCTCGGACCGGGAGGGTCTCACTTACAGAGAGATTATGAAGACAATGGGAATCAACTGCAGTGAATAAACAGCTATTTTCAGGTCATTTTTACTGTAAAGAATGAACACATCCAAGTGGTGAAAAGCTGCAGTTTAGACGACTCCAAACATGTTCTGAGCAGCTGAGCAATACATGTTTATATGTTTCTGTCAAATGTCTTTTCAATTCTTAATGCTCCTCTGGGTCCAGTTTGAAGTGAAGGTTCAGGGGAAAAAAACGGCATATAAAATGAAATCATGCCAGAAAGTCACATTTTTACGTATTTTAAAAGTGCAAGTGTTGCTTAGTGGTTGGTTTAGTGTAAATTCCACGTGTTTGTTAATAAAAGTTGGTCGAGCGTTTGGCCACTGATCGAAAAATTAATTCCTGCTTATAATAAAAAAAAAATAAAAATGTCATTGTTTGAGCGAACAGATCCACTGACCCACAGATTGGCGGTAAGATTCCAGCTCCCTCAGATGAATGCTGTTGTGTCCTTGGGCAAGACACCCACGCACCCGTGCACGCTGGTGTATAGATGTAGAATGGGCGAGTGCTTCCGATTCCAGCTCCCTCAGATGAATGCTGTTGTGTCCTTGGGCAAGACACCCACCCGTGCACGCTGGTGTATAGAGGCATGTGTATGAATGGGCGAGTGCTTCCTTGCAGGTGGGAAAGCGCTAAATAAAAAAGTACCATCTAAATGAATCTTAATGAAGCGTTACTAGACGTTCAGTTGTAACAGTAAAATCACCCTGAATCCTGCAGTACTGGAGTCACACTGTACATCACCTGCTTCTGTTGGCTGTGAGTGGAGCCTGGAGGCAGAACTTGGTGAGCAGGTCCCTCACAGCTGGTTAGATTTGGGAGAAAATCTGCTGAGCGTTTTTACAAGCAGAGACAGATTCAGACTGAGGCAAAGACACGAGCGTCGACTCCCCTCCTTCCTCCAAAACAAACACTTTCTTTCACTCTTTCACTAAACATGGCTCCCATTGTACCCGAGCAGCCTGTGTACTTTCACTGCTCGTCACTCTGCACAGTCTGCACGACCTGCACTCCAAAAAATGCACAATATTTATCTGGATTTGTTTTGACGTGCAAAATCTCTCTTTTTTGGAAATTTATATTGTATTTCTGGCAGATTTCACTGTATATCCCATGTGTGAGATATTAAAAGGCAAATATATTAGACTTAGACAAACCTTATTGATCCACAAGGGAAATGATTTGGATACACGAGCACAATTATAATAATAACCTGAACAAAAATATAAATGATTAAAGTCTAAATTAGTAGCAAATAAGGCATAATTATATAAAAATGTGTGTGTACAAAATAAAATACAGAAATATAGTTTACAAATATGTCTCTGTACAAGAGGAGAAACAGTGCAGATCAAATAGTGATTGATTGATTGATAATGGTGAGTCTAATGAGTTGTTAAACAGTTGTGTGGAGTCTGTATGAATGTCGCCTGTATCGCTGTACAATATAATACAATAATACTAATTTCACACTCATGGGTGCTCATCCTAAAGGAACACGGTAAAGAGCTCATTGTTAATTGGTTCTAATTTAATCCTCGACGAGAGTTATGATTTTAATGCACCGCTAATGTTCAACTATCAATCTGAATTCAATTAGATTAGAAATTCACTAAAACAAGTGATCACTAGAAGTGCATGAGCATCGTGTCCTGGATTGAACCTGGTTTGTCCTACAGAGACTTGGTTTGGTCATTTTTAGTCCTGTTTTACTTAATGTGTGTTCACCATTGCACAGATACACAAACTAAATGAAAACTCAAACTATGAATTTAAAATCTGAGAATTGAAGTGATGTGGAGCGAGTAGTGGAGTGGTATTTTGCAGTGCAGTAGTAGCTCGGTGCGTAGCTGTGCCTCGCCTCGTTCATTATTCATGGGCTTGTTCTAGCGGCGCAGGCTCCATGTCGGAGTGAATCTGGGCTTCAGAGGAGCAGTGAGGCGCTGCACCGGGGCCAGGGGGCTGCAGCTGCTCATGTAGCATCCTGCACCTCTGCCACACCTGCACACACGCCGCTAATGCTAATGCTAATGCTAGCCCGCGCCTCATCACGCGGAGCAGAACTTTATTTAAATGAGCGAGATGTGCAGCTGTTTGTTTAAAATGTCAAAAAGAGCCAAGAAACAAGGAAAAAGAAAGTGTTTTAAAAGGAGTTTTGAATTGAATTTTGTGTTTGTTCCCGTCCACAGCTGTTGGAATGTCCCAATGTTTTTGTTACTCAACACAATTTTCAGCCTGTGTTATTATTGTTGTATTTTTGTAACGTTTTGTGGCTGAAAATTGAAAACTGGAATAAATATTATAATTACAAAAATAGAATTTTCTTATTAAAAGCAAAAAAATGGGCTTAAATTCTGGGGATATGAAGCCAAACAAAAAAAATAAACCTTGCTGCTGTTGAAAGATCTAGTGTTTCTAGTGCTTGTTTCCATGGAGATGTTGTTGCTTTGTCTAAAATGTTCCACAGTGTAGACTGAGAGTAGCAGGCTACAGCGCTACGCTACATTACAGCTCAGATCTGTGGAGACTCGCCCCTGTTCACAGAAGGAATAAATGGATTTTTGAGCGACAGAAACGTAATGATGGGGATGGGGATGTATGCAATGGGGATGTTTAAAGTCATAACATGGAACATCCAGGCAAAGCATCACATTTCCATAGACACAAGCAGGTAGAGGAGCATACCCTCCACACAAAGGTTACACAGTGCATCTTTACATTTGTGTTAGTCTAAAATGTTAATTTCTTTTCCATTTCATTTCATTCCAATGAGTAAAGAATAAGCTTCACACACAGAGGACACACGGGGGTCATTGCATCACTTTGCTTTGGGAGATGAGTGACAAGTTTGTGGATAAAAACAACCACCAATCCAGACTCTAGACTTTTAGACTCTTGAGCAAACCCGAGCAGAATAAAAAACAGACTCGTTAGGGTCTTAATCAATGTTAATCACTGCAGACTGGCCCCTCTGTCAACACCCAGACAATGAGCAGACCGGCTGAAGGCGCAGACACAACACCGCACGGGGTAGATGAGCGAGAAATGTAAAAAAGCAACCATAAAAGTCCACGAAACAGCCTGTGGAGAAAGTCAAGTTTTGATGTATTTTATCTGGCGTTTTGGCCGAGCTCTGTTTTGCCTGGACCTTGGTGGGGTGGTGGTTTTGCGATGGGTTTAATTTCAGCTGGGGGGCACGCAGGCCGACCGAAAGAGCACAAAAGCTGGGGGTATAGAGGGCGAGAACAGTGGGATGTGAGACAGGAGCGAGAGATAGCAAAAAAGTAGCGTCGGAAAATAGCTGAAATAGAAATGGAGATAAGGATTGGGGGGAAAGCTGCCCTAGCATGGAGATAGCAAAGAGGTGACTGCTTCAAGCCACGCAGAAGAAAGGGACGCCGAGACGGAGGGCAGCAAAGGGAGGAAAATTGAAAGATGAGAGCGCTAGATTGTTAAGAAAAGATTTGTAGTGCATAAATATCCGCGGCGATGCAGTTTTGTCGAATGGGCCTTAAATAGTTCGTCTCTGAAGTCGGATCGGAAAAGGCCAAGGTGAAGGCGAGCCGCTGGGAAGGCCGCCGCAGATTACGGGGAAAAAAACAAAAAAACAGGAAGATTGTGTTTATCAATTTGTAATACAATTGTGTGAGGTATAGAGAAGTCCACGGCCTTCGTTGTGCGAGCGAAAAGTTTAGTGAGGAAGGGAGCCAGAGGAAGACACGAGGAATAGAAATGTGTGATTAGAATTTCAGATAGAGGAGGGCGGGTGGCTGTGTAGTGAATGTGACCTTAAAGCAGTGGAGATAGAGGACTTTAACAGACTAATAAAGCAGGCAGGCGCTGGGCGTCAGGGGAACAGCAGGGGACTCTTCCAGCATCAATAACATCAAGCACAACATTATGACCACGACTAACAGGCACTCGATAACTACAAATGCATTTTCTGACTTCTTTATCAGTGCCTTATTGTGTTTTGGGGAAGGGCAAAGAGAAACAACAGCTCAGTAAAGTTTCAGTTTCCTGTTTAGAGGAAACATTCTGAAGGATATTCACCAATGAAAAGATGCAATATTTAGTTTTGAATCCTTAACTGCTTTGCCAACCTTGCTCATTTTTCATCCCTCTGAAACCCATGGAACCTCATGTGAGGGAAATAACCAAAAACATTTCACATCAACATAAGTTTCCACCTGTGATTCTCTCTGGTGCTTTACAAACAGCAGACTCATGATCTGTGGGTGACGTCCTCCTGTCTCTAAGCACACACACGTCAGTAAAGTCTGTGGTTCTTCTGTATTTTGCTTTTGAACACAAAAGGAGCAGAGCCTGAGTGTCCCCGGGGCAGTGGGGAGCTGGGATTATCTTGTATCAGCGCAGTGGAAACAACTTAAAGCTTTTGGAAGAATAAGCTCAGGTCTTTGCACTCGTGGCAATAAAGACGCTGATATGATCAAACACGCACCTTAAATATGAAAGAACAAGTGAAACCAAAGCAGCCGACTGACGAGCACCACCTCAGAGTGGAATAGAGCCCATAACTGTGCACAAACACTTTAGTTCTCCACATCTGAGCAGGCTGAGCTCCAACTGAAAATGGATTCATGATGATCTGATCATAACATAACTCCTTTGCTAGTTTGTGCTACTTGTTTTTCCCCAAATACTGTATATTTCCAGACCCAACAGTCTCTTCTACCTACTGTTCGGATCCAGAAGGGATGAAAACTTGGACCATCGTGTGTGAAAATCCTCCGTCTAAACTTGAGATGATCAAACCACAGCTGCTGATTTGTAACACGTGTCTCAAATGTGAAACACGTCTCCTCTTCTAAAACCTTTGTAACATTCAGAACCAAATATACAGAGCTTCATATTCCTGAGATGACGTATAACTGAGACCTCTTGGCTTTTTCTACTTTTTATGTGTAAATCCTGTTTGTTTTTGACGACAGATTCTTCTTCTTTCTGATTGGCTGATGCACCTGTCAGTCACGCCCTCTGACATCACCAGATCCACTCGTCTTTAAGTTTTACCAAAGCTCGTGGTTTTGTCTGCCCGTGTAACCAAATATAACCACTGAAATATGCAGCGATGAGCAAAGACCAATGAAAACAGAGGAGGGTGAAGTGAGTGACGTGTGACCTTGTCCATCAGAAGGAGAAGTTCACTTCATATTAGGCCGACCCAGAAGGTGAGTGCAGGGCT
The DNA here is from genome assembly GCA_000787155.1 of Scartelaos histophorus. Taxonomy (NCBI): domain Eukaryota; kingdom Metazoa; phylum Chordata; class Actinopteri; order Gobiiformes; family Gobiidae; genus Scartelaos; species Scartelaos histophorus. The sequence goes on along the minus strand of JACN01061213.1, from coordinate 5,982 downwards.
CACCTGGCTCTGGTGACGCCTGTCACTGCAGAGGGATCAGGTGAGCGGTGACAGGGACGACCAGCTGGAGGGCCAGAGATCACCAACACAACAGAGATCACCACAACAGACAGAGAGACGGCGGAAACAGCCTCCGCTTACGCCCCACGCTCAATTTACAACATATTTCCAGTCCAGTTTTTAGGAAGTTAAATGGAGCAAAATGCAACTTTCTCGCATGAACTGCTGACAGCCGCGGAATAACTGCGCTTCTCCCATTTTCAGTATCTTTTATAACCAGAGCTGGTGTATTTCCATTTTTTCATTACCACTTTTCCCGCTCGTACCTAAACAGTCTCAGGTTTTGTGTTTCTGAAGGAAATTTTATGTGTTGCATTTATTTGGTTTATTCTGTATTTTACACTATTTTCTGATCTAATGTTGTTAAAGTGTTGTTAGTGTGGAGATGTGTTTTGTCACCGTGTTCCACTTTGTGATGTCATGTGGTGATACAGGAAGAGCTCCACTGCGTTTTTAAACTCCATTCACTTTCACTAGAAACATTTGGATCATTTCAGCTCTGGAATGGCCAAAGTAGATGTTAATGAATGTGCTGTAAATAAAATAAAAAAGTCATGTGATTTTGCAGCATTTTAAGATTTTAAGATTACAGAATTCATTTTTACCCTCCTCTTTATGCAGCTTTTTCTTATATTTTTTTCTTAGAGACAAATACACCCGATATTCTTGTTTTCCACATCCCAAAAACAACCACTGCAATATTCAGACTTTCACCATCTCCACAGCTCAACTCTACTCCCAAAAGAAAAAGCCAAAAGCCAAATGGAAATAGCAAAAAAATAACAATGTCAAAATAGTTTTCTCACCAGTAGGACCTCTATTCTTTGTCCAGCATCATGTACAATATCTCAAATGTCTTGTCCATTACACTAAACTGTCCCTTATGAACTTTAAGTCACGTTATAATGTTTTATCCTCCACAACATCAGACCTGGAGTTGTTTCCTTCACACGTGTTTAACCTTTTGTTCTCATTCTTCAATCTGTTTTCCAAAGCTCAAAATGTTCTGTTCCACCTTGTGATGTGTCATATGTCGGTAGTTTTCAAGTCAACAGCTCATTTTTCCCTTAGTTCAGTATAAATTGGCAATTCCAGGGCTGATGTTACTGAAATTAATCTTGAAAAATTGTGTGATGTTCAGAAATACAGTGGAGCACTTCCTGTATTATCACTTGATTATAACACATGAACATAGACACTTTCAATGGAAGAATCCATAATGTTCAAACTAACACTGAACATTGCAGCGTGACACAGTTTCCCCGTGTACTGTGCAGTTTTATTGGTGTAATAATGTTGTGTTTGTCTCCACAGGAGATGACACTGTCTCCTAAACTCATGTTTCAGAATCATATCACTTGGTCATATTGCTCCATTATGTCAGGGCTGCTTCAATATGATTGTCATAAATCACCTCGGGCTCTGATCTGTTTGGTTTCCGTGGTTCTGAACAGTCGTGTGAGTCCATAAGTCCATGTTTTAAAGTATCTGCTGATGTTCTGCATAAAGTCTGATCAGTTATGTTGTTAGGTTCTTTTATTCAGACCAGTTTGGCCTGTGATCTTCCTCAGAGTCACGAGGTGTTGCTGTGACGTGTCCATTCAGCTGATTTAAACAGGTTTTGGCACCGTCTTCGTACCAGTGGAGACGACAGCGCCACCTGCAGCCCGTCTCAGGACAGTCTCAGGTGTGTGAGAGTAAAACAGCCCCTCGTCCCTGTCGATGCTCCTGAAACCTAATAGTGTAACATCAGTGATGTGTCCAGCCCCGTCACTTTCACACTGGAACTGAATCTTTATTTGTTTTTTTCATTTTGGTTTTGGAGACAAATATGAAGAAAAGAGTTTTTTTTTTTGTTTTTTTTTTTCATTTTTCATTTTCTTATTTTTGGTTTTATTTTGAAAAACAAATGAACAAATGATACACGGAGCGGATTCTCCCCATGTTCATTTTTGATCTATTATAATGTTATTTCCTCATCACAAACACCTGGAATTGTGTTTTGTTTCATTCACACATTTAACACACAAATCCTGCATCTTCAGGTTCAGTTTTTCTTTGGACATTTCTTGAATAATTTGGAATGAATATTATCGCCTGTCGACTCTTAAATAACACCACAGGCTCTTAATTACTGCTGTATCAGAAGAACATCATGTCGCTCGTATCAAGCCTTTTCCGAGCATTGAAACAGAGTTTGAGATTTTAGTTTTGTGCGACAAAAACTTGGAGTTGGATGAACAGTCTCTTTGTTCTTCCTTCTAAAGTCAAATTGGCAGAGACGAGTCTCCGTCTAAAACAGAAAAGACAGGCCAGTAACTCCAACCATATTGAAAAAATGAGGAAAGAAAAGCCAGATTGACACAGGGATGGTCTTTGCTGTCCCTGCTCCTGCCAGTTTCACCTGTCGCCTGTCTCCTCCCATCAGCACCACCGTAACCTTCAACTCCACACTCCTAAGTGGAGATGATGAATTGAGAAAGAGAAGCGAGAAAGGACACGGGATTGGCAAACAACGAGCACTGATCAAAAATGACAAACATCCAGAGGAAGGAAAGGAGGCGAGGAAGGAGATGAGGAAAGGAGGCGAGGAAGGAGACGAGGAAGGAGAGGAGGAAGGAGACGAGGAAGGAGACAAAAAGGAGACAAAGAAAGGAGAAAAGGAAGGAGACGAGGAAGGAGACAAGGAAGGAGATGAGGAAGGAGATGAGGAAGGAGACAAGGAAAGACGAGGAAGAAGGAGATGAGAAAAGGAGACGAGGAAGGAGACAAGGAAGGAGACGAGGAAGGAGACGAGGAAGGAGATGAGGAAGGAGATGAGGAAAGGAGACGAGGAAGGAGATGAGGAAGGAGATGAGGAAAGGAGACGAGGAAGGAGATGAGGAAGGAGACAAGGAAGGAGACAAGAAAGGAGATAAGAAAGGAGACAAGGAAAAGAGACAGGAATAGGAGACACTGAAAGTAAAGAAGGGAAGGTGTCAAGAAGGAAGGCAAGGAAAGGAGACAAGGAAAGGAAACTTGGGAAAGGGACAAAGCAAGGACACAAGGAAAAAAGACAAGGAAAGAAGACAAGGAGACAAGGAAAGACAAGGAAAGAAGACAAGGAGACAAAGAAAGGGCACAAGGAAAGGAGACAAGGAAAGGCAAGGAAAGGAGACGAGTAAAAGAGACAAAGTAAGAAGCCAAAAAAAGTGCAAACAGAAAATGAATGACAAGGAAAGGAAACTAGGAAAGGAAACTAGGAGGGAAAGTAAAGTGGCCCTGGAGCAGAGGGAGTAAAGGTGACTTTGTGAGGAGGCTCTCGCTCCAGGACCAGTGCTCTGCTGAGGAGGAGGTGGAGGCACTTTGGCTGCTCCACGCTGAGAGGGTTTGAATACAAAGAGACAGGGGATAAACAGGCACGGGCCAGTGCGCTCAGCGCCTGCATCACCTCTGCATACTTAAGCACCAGGAGCAGTGGGGAGTCGGCCCCGGGGCCCCGACGTCTGCTGTCCCACAGACCCGCAGTGTGAGAGCAGATAACCTTCTAAAACAATGATAACTGTGCTGCTCAGGCTTATGCCCGTGAACACGGGAGGTGGTGCTGCCAAGTTAGGAGCTGAAATCATTATTAGCACCAAAATTCTGTGGGTGACATGTTGTAATTTAGTGTAATAAAGCTTATCGGGCCAGAGCAGAGTCATATTTTAGCGCAGGGTTTATGGTGATGGTGGTATTAGTTATTACCCGGGTTACACAGATAAATCGTAGCGCTGAGAAACGCCACTGAGACAGACTCTTAATTAAATATTAGAAGCAGACGCTCCAAAGTGAAATCATAATGATAATGTAATAACGCAGAAGAACCTTCTGTAAAGATAAAACTGTGTAAACCAGAGGAAAGGTGAAGGAGCAGCACCTCCTGTACTGCAGTACTGCTGTACTGCAGTACTGCTGTACTGCTGTACTGCTGTACGCGGAGATAAAGTAGCACCTGTACTGGAGGAAGACTGTAAGCGGGAAGTAGTGGTTACTAGCAGTAGTAGTAGCAGTAGCAGTAGTAGCAGTAGTAGTAGTAGTAGTAGTAGTAGTAGCAGTAGCAGTAGTAGTAGTAGTAGTAGTAGTAGTAGTAGTAGTAGTAGCAGCAGCAGTAGCAGTAGCAGTAGTAGTAGTAGTAGTAGTAGTAGTAGTAGTAGTAGTAGTAGCAGCACTGTACAGGATAAATAATAATGCTCAAAATTTTGCGCAAAAATACTAAATAAAACTGAGGCCTTTTCCTCAGCAGAAGCAGAACTTACATTTACTCTAATGTTGTCAGTTGTGTACAGCTCGTGTGTTGTCAGTGGTGTATGTACAGTGTGTGTGTTGTCAGCAGGTTTACAGACTTTCACACATGTTTTCTGTCTCCAGGCGTCAGGAGGAGTTTTTCTCTTCCTATTTGCACTTTATAAGCACTTTGTTTTATAAGTTTGTCACAAAAGAATGTGTTGATAAAGCAGAAAACAAAGCAGCAGACAGACACAGTCTATTCAGTTTGACCAGGAGCCAATCAAAAAGCTGCTCATTCATTAGAATGATGTGCATAAGTCACTGTAACGAAGCCATCGCCTCATTTCTACCACAACAACATTTCCTTTATTAGCAGCTAAACTCAAAATGGCCACGGTCACTGTTGACTTAAAGCTGCACTGTGTCACTTTTCAGTTGTGGTTATGTCATCATGTTTCTATGTTGTTGCTCTGCTTGGAATGTTTTACACAGGTCTGTCTTTCCTTTATTCAGTTTCATGGTTTAGTTTGGTTTTACTGCTCAAAATAATACAGAAAAACAGGTCTTGTGACTGGGGTCGCCACTCCACAGATCTGACATGTGACTCTGGTCTGGTGATGACAGAACAGCCATAAAGAGAAAAGCAGGTAGCAGACCCTCCACCAGAAAGGTTCCACACTTTACCTTTAAAATACAATGGGGATTTTCAACAGGAAAGTTTAAAAATTTTGTTTCTATTGAACTTTTTCAAATATTTACAATGTCAGATCTGCATAAATCCATATTTGACGTTTATATGAAGCATTTTTTGTGTTTTTTTATGTACTTGAATTGGCTACATCTGTAAAAAAAAAGTCAAAAATCTTAAAATTGTTTTATTTTCTAAAACATGGTTGGGATATTATTAGTCTAAGTTCTGGGTAATATGAACATGACATTATTATTTGAAAACATGAAAACAAAATATCTGAAAAAACGGCCACACAGACAATATTTGTTTGAATATTATGGGGAAATATCTATTCAAGAAAATCCTGCAGAATATGCATGAATATTTCTGAAAAAATTATTTGATCCATGGAGATGCTACAGGAATGTGGGAAATTATGATGAAATATGTTAAAAATCCAACAGCTGATGCCAATATTTGTCATTTATAAGCTTCAAATTCAATAATTATAATCTAATTTATAAACTCTCAAATAAATAACTTTTCTGGTGGAGGGTCAGTTAAATGCTTTTCTTTATGGAGATTATTATTGCTTGTCTGGAATGTTTCACAGTTTGGCATTAAAGATAAACCGAGAGTAAGTGACAGGTCAGATCTGTGGAGAGTCAGAGCGCCTCACATTGTGCATCTTTTACCTTCACAGTTTGTAGAGACGTGACTGACATGAACCTGAGCTATTCTTATTGTTTTCCATTTTTAGCGTCGACATGTTTTTTTCCCTTTGCCTTTTGCTCTGTTTAAAAATGCAAAGCTGTGATGTTGACGTTACACCGATGACATGTGGATCAGAACAACACAAAGGCAGAGTCACTCGGGTGACAGTAACGTGTGGATGAGGAGGACTCAAAGCTCCTCACTGGAGCCGCTGGATCTGAACCATCCACAAGAACAAAGACGTGAAGAGAAACGTGGACCAGAGAAACACTGAAGAAACACTGAAGAAA
>JACN01091434.1:0-19718 GCA_000787155.1 Scartelaos histophorus | reverse complement strand
CTGTTATCATGCTAGTATCATAAGTATGTCTGTTATCATGTGCAGTGTAGTATTGGCAAAACTCTGAAAGTTGTGAGATAAGCTTCTAAACTCCTTCTGGGAATGTGTTAGGAAAGTGAGGGATAAGTTTGGACAACTTCAAACTATTTTAAATGAGCTGTTTTTGACATTCAAGACTGTACAGCTGCTAGAGATAAAATATACAAGTTTTCCACAATATTTCTACCAGCTGCAGAAGGGTAGTTTAAATGTTACAGTTCTGAATTTTGGGCTATTTCACTTTGATAAGAATGATACATGTACAAATTGTATGCAGACTTCAGCAGTCTCTTGTAAGGGCGCTTGGTCTCACACATCCCTTTGTTGATGAAACATGTTCTCTCACCCTCAGAACAAATGAAAAATGGATGAAAGCTCTTTGAAATAGTGATGCACTGTTCCTCCACTGTCACATGCAACACAAAGACCTTATATTAAAGACGATTGGATCCTATGTCCTACAAAGACGGGACCATGTCTTCCACAACAGTCCGAGTTCAAAGCATTACCAAACCCTTTTTTAAAATTTCACTTTACTGTTGTTTCATTTAATCTAGTGCCCTAAAGACGTAGCAACAGCAAAAGGTTAGATCTGGCTGGTGTTTCATCTGCTCTCCTTGGGGTCCTTGGGGAGCCTGCTACGCTCATCTCCGCAGCTTGGCGATTGGAGATTGTGCCAGGGCTGTGTTTGTTTGGCCTTCTTCCCCCTCTTCCTCCAAATCGCCTTGAAATCTGCTTGACAGTTCGACAGCGTGGCTCAGGCCCCACCGGAGCTACCCTGAGATAAAATGTCACCAAGCTTTGTTCCACACACACCTATACTCACACACTGTAAACCCAAGAGGGGGACAGGGGAAGAAGTGTCCATTGTTTTACCAACAACTGTCACACACTTTCTGTCACTGGAGAAAATTACCGTTGATTGACAATTTGATTAGAGGTAAGGACCTTAGGGATATTAGATTAAATAAGAGATAAATCCTAAATGGCTCATCAACAAAGCTAATGCAGCACATCTGATTATGCGAGCGATGGGATACAAGCTATTTTATAACATAGCATCTCAGACATTCAATAATATTTTAATCGGGACAATAAAATAAAATGTTAACGCCAATATTTCACTTTAGAGTGTGAATTATTGTTTCACTCAAATGATATTGAGTAACACGCACAAATAAAATAAAACAATGACAATGAGCACAAAAGAGAAGCAAAAGATGAGCATTAATATAATATTGAATACACCTTTGATGCAATAAAAAAAAGTTAGTCTCCATCTGCAACTGCTATGTAGCGATTCTTATATATTGTAATGCACCGATTTCGTGTGGAGGAAATGATCAAAAAGCACAAATCCACAAGAATAACTTAAAATGCGAACTCTATAGGAGCACTTTTCCTACATTTTTATAACATAGCATCTCAGACATTCAATAATATTTTAATCGGGACAATAAAATAAAATGTTAATTCTATAATATAAAGCGCCAATATTTCACTTTAGAGTGTGAATCATTGTCACTCAAATGATATTGAGTAACACTCACAAATAAAATAAAACAATGACAATGAGCGCAAAAGAGAAGCAAAAGATGAGCATTGATATAATATTTAATACACCTTTGACGCAATAAAAAAAAGTTAGTCTACAACTGCAACTGCTATGTAGCTTATATAATTAATAATAATAATAATAATAATAATGCTTATATAATGCACTGATTTCGTGTGGAGGAAATGATCAAAAAGCACAAATCCACAAGAATAACCTAAAATGTGAACTCTATAGGAGCACTTTTCCTACATTGTCCCACTATTTACACAGCGCTCCCACTCCCGTCTCCCAGTCTATTATGTCCCTAACGAGCCCTGGCCTCACAAGTGGACTAGTGGTGCTGCAGCCCAAGTACTATCAGGCGGTTACCTCTGTCAGCTCATGTTAGCTCAACCCTTATAGTTCCACTAAACACACACACGCTTCCCTGAGGATCTCCTGCCCCACCGCCCTTAGCCCCTCCCACCGCCAACCGCCGAGCTCTCAATAAATGAATAACAGAAGGAGGCACTCTTGCAGGTAATCTGATTAAATACGACATGGCTGCTTTAAAGAGCGTGCTGACCGAGCAGAAAGAAGACAGGACGTTGTCAAAAGAAATTGTCACTATACTCGTACATGACCCTCGCTGCCCCAGGATGGCTCCCCTACTCGCTATCAGATGCAGAATCACAACCATTTTCCAAGGACAAGCAAGGCCGCAATTAGATAGAAAAAGGCTATATGTGTGCCGGATTACTGGGCTTGTCAGTCGCCTAATTTGAGCCAATTCCCACCAGATCTCTTAGCTTAATTGAATTCCGCTTGCTTTAGAGTTTTATGAGTTCATATGTTTTGAACCATATGAAGCATGGCGTTCAAGTCGATGCGTTTTTCCAGGGCACATACTTCAAAACAGACAAGCAAGCAGCGAGAACCCAGACGCCAGCTATACTCTGAGGAATTAAAAAGTGTGTAACCAATTTCTGACAAATTTGCCCAGGGAATTGTATTAGCCATGTAGAGAAAAGCTAATAAAGAGATTTTCTCGGCTAAAATTGCATTTTAAATCAGTTGTTTCATAATTGCTGTATTATTCGCATAGAAAACAGTGCAAGTCAATTTATATTATAGGGCTTAGAATGTACATTAGGGGTTTGGGGCGGAGTCCAGCAGCTGTGCATGTTAGACTCTCATTAGTTCATAAAGGCCAAAGTTACAGAGGGAATGTCTGGCTCTAAGATCAACTCCCTCTGCAAATCCTGAAAACTAAAAGAGGCATAATTAAGAGTTTCATTTATTTTATGTGTGCATGTGTTTATGTGTATTTATTTTATTATTATATTATTATTGTTGCATTTAGTATGCCTTTGTGCAGCACTTTGGAAACTGTTGTTTATGAAATGTGCTATATAAATAAAGTGGATTGGATTGCATATTTGTTATGAATTAATGCAACACATTCATTGCAAGACCTTCACTCAGACTTAATTATCTTTGAGGTGACACAAAAAATATGTAACAAGTATAATGCTTAAACTGTTCTTCTTTTGAAGAGCAAAATACATTTTTATCTACAATGTATAAAATTGTAAAATAACACAGTAAAAGCAAATTATAGTAGCACAGTTTTCCCCAGTTCTTTGACTGAAACTTTTTGCGTGCAGACTACCGAGTTCCCAGTTCATATCGTGCCGTGTCTCCCTCTCCTCTCCCCTCAGGCGGCTCAGGCTGAGCCAGTATCAGGCCTATAGGAAGATGAATGAGATGACAGGCCCTCTCACTCAGAAGGAAAGCACTTATTATACAGATTGCTTTGTGGTGTTTCTGGGTAACCAAGGCCAATGTCACCCTGCCTGCACAGTCTGGCCTCCGCCTGAACTGGCACGCTCACTTTAACTCCTATCAGCCCAGCTCCCATCATCAGCCTGACACACTTTAGTGCTTAATCTACCCCATCGCTAACATTCACTCAGCCCAGATTTAAGAAAGTGAGGGCACGCTGTAAAATGTAGAGCAATTCAAACGTATACTGTATTAGCAATAGTGTGCACACGGGGGCATTATGTAGGAATACATTTTAGGTGGAGTTTTCCAACCCTTATATTCTCCATGGAGATGTTGTTATTTTGCTCAAAATGTTCCACAAAATGGCTTTAGAACAGCGTTTCTCAAATTAGCTACACAGCTGCTCATATCCAAACTCGTCAGGCAAAGTCTTCTGCAGAGCTAAATTTAAAGTCAATTTAATTCCCATTTCTAACCCATTTTGTTGTTCTTGTGGTCACATTCTGGACCTAGTGTAGACCTAATTTGGATAATAGTTCTGTGGTAGACTTGGTTTGGATTTGGTGGTACTTAGAAGACAAATATTGTCTTGGGTGGTACTTGGTGTGAACATTTTTGGAAAGCATAAGATAAATATGTTTAAAACCATAATATGGAATATTCCAGGCAGTGTAAAAGCAAATGTATGTGCACCTTTTCTGTTGGAATTAAGCAGCATTTTTCCTATTATGCTGTATATTAGTGTTATTTACATAATCTTTTTTTTAATGTTTTGATTTGATGCATGCGGCTTGTAGAGCAATTCGTTAGATTAATAAGCATAGATTTTATAGATCTTTGAGATTTCTCTATGAGATCTTTTAGAAAGGCATAATTCATAATGTTAGAATATATATTGAGTACTCTTGATCTTATAGACCTCACGGGGGATCACATTAAAAGGACTCTCAACATGGATAAAAAGACTGCCGTCAACTCTTGCATTTATGCCAGCGATTAGATTCCCCCGTCGCAACGGTTTGGAGTCGTTCTGCCAGCTTTAGAAGTGTATTGTGTAACTCTTCTGGTGGAGGGTCCACTACATGCTTGTCTCCATGTTATTTCTTTGTCTAGAATGTCCCACAGTAGAGCATTAAACACATCTCACTTCCATTTGTTCAATTACAGATGTTTTATGTTCTTACCAGATTCAGTCTTGCTTCTCCATCCATCGGCCCATTAACCTGTCTCCATTGTAATTACCAAGTCTGTTTCCATACTGTGCAATAATCAAGACAAAGCAGCAGCATCTCCATGGAGACCAGCAGGTGGTGAGCCCTTCTCAAGAAAAGTTACACAGTGCATTATTAAGTTCAAATTCTTATTTTCATTGACAAAATGAGTTAATGGCACTAGTGCTGCAGCTCACACATTCACTTCACCCAGAGGTCAACCGTCTTACGAACCCCAACCACAATATCAATAGCAGGAGTAAAAACAGCCTCTCTCTAATGTAGGAGGAATTGTGAATCTTATTAGCGGGCCATCTTGTTGGCTCAATGCTTTAGTGGCAGCAGCCCCCTCCGGCTCTACTCGATAGCATCAGCACTCACAGCGAGCAGGTGCACAACGCAAAATAAAGCCAATTGTGTTGATCGAATCATGGACCATTCTTCCTACAGACATTTATTCCTTCACCGGGGCGTCTGCAAACTGGCTACGCTCTGGATATTGTCCTCAAACGTCTGCTAAAGCACAAACTGGGCATATGCTCCTGATATGAGCTCCATTCTTTTAGTCCGGATCACTGCACCGCAACAAGTGCCATATTGAAAATCTACAGGTAAATTGACTATATATTGCACATACTACTATTACCATGCAGGGCGAATGGTGCAGTGTTTTAAAAGGTGGAGGAACTGTGTGTCTTGATTGACAGTCTCCTAATTATATCAGCCCAACCTGAAGCCCCACATGTGAGCAGTTTTCATAATTGGCTCTGCAATTTATTCCATATTTAACTTATATTGGAAGCTCACTGACAGAATATACTTTGGTCCTGAGAGCTATAATTTGGCAATTACATTATATAGTGAATTGTGGATTTATTGGGTAAAGGAGCCATTTTCTACAATATTTTCTACAAAAATCCAGGCTCAACATTTACAGAACAACAAATGAAATTAAGTTAACTAAGAAATGGAGTGAGCATAAAAAAATGGTATCAGGCGTCACTTATTTCATGTTTTAGATTATATATATAGCAACATGATGATTTAAAACTGTACAAAAGTTATAATTACCTATACCCTAAAATGTCCAATCATGATGTGTGGATTTGTATTAAATATGATCTTGCTGCTTTTCATAATACTCTACAAATGATTAAGAAATAGCTTATATTTACCACTGAGCCTTTATCATATTTGTTTTTAACTAATGGCTACTAGCATTGGCATAATAAATCTGGTCTCTATCGCATTGTAAGGAAATGTAAATATAGATTCATATTAAAATGCAAATGCAGCTCTTAAACATACTTGTCAGCACTTCACAAGCTTGCATAAAAAATGTAGTACATCGCCTTAACGATAAACACACAACAGTATCCTAACAGCTGGGCCTCGCAAGGGACGAATTAGATACATAACTGAGGTAGGTTATGGACAAATAATAAAGTCAGGCTGCTGCTACTGCTATAAATTGAAATGTCATTAAATAATATGTGTTAGCTCGCCTATGCAACTTTGATACATTCATCTATATGTTCATGTAGATATTCAGTAGTATTTATACCTTTATACCTCAAGCTCAAGCAGTTATGTGACATTATAATGTTTTTGTTCTCTGTACACATCACAGAACTATTTTAATTCTTGTCAAGCACTGGAAATGTTATTTACTCCTATATTAAACACCCTGCCTTAAGGATAGATATAAAACCCAAAGCAATTTATTTCCAATTAAAGAATTAGGCTCACGGTGCTGTAACAGAACCAATGAGTTAAACTCACGCATCTTTGCTGTGTTGTCTGCAGAGTTGTTATAGATGTCATCAAATATTTATAGAATCCCCAGGTCTATTCTCATGGCTCTATTACACACTGTATACATTGCATTATATATATAGTGTACACAGTGAAATATTGCACAAGACTTACTGCGCTGGCACATTTTTCCTGTGTTACTGCAGTTGTCATTCATGGGACTGAGTCATATTTTAAATCTGAATTCAGGAAATGCATGTTGTCCACACAAAATAACTGTATTTCTTCCTGCACAGCCCAGTCTAATCACAAGTCAGGCTGAAGCTGCAGCTATGGTCGTCATGATAATTACTATATCGACATATCGTTCAATAAAAGATGGATGGAACAATCAGTTTTGGGCGTTAATCATTTTTTTTGAAAACTTTTTGTTGTTTTTCTGTTAGGATGAGACTTGAGCTGTAGTTAAAATTACTTGAAAACATTTCTATTAACAAACATTAATAGTTCTATGCTCTGTTCCACCTTGTGATGTCATGTAGTTGTAGTTTTCAAGTTAACACCTGCCTTTTACCTTTAGTTCAGTAGAGATTGGGAATTCTACAGCTGAAATTAACCCAAATGATTCTAATAAAGGTATATGTAGTTTAAAAACACAGTGGAGCACTTCCTGTTTTGCCATATGCCATTACAAGGTGGAACATTATGTTTTCCGTTTGACTAAATATGCAAGATTTGTGAGCTAAATGTGTGAGGTTTTTGATGAGGAAACAACATAACATAGATAAGAAAATTGTGTAATATGGACTCTTTAGCAGTTAATAGCATAATCGTGTATAAGGGTATAATGTTATAAATGAGTTTCAATTTAGTTCCATTATCATTTATCATCTATATGTACACCCCACTTCAAAAGTTGTTATCCTGACGAGCGCGGCTACAGCACAGCCACTTCTCTCTCCGTCTGCAGTGACAAAATGGAAACAGCATTACAGTAGTTGTAAGTGTGCTCCAGTGACCCAGAAACACACATTTCTAATTGTTCTAGCTGGCCTCTGGGGCTTCCATCACAAGCCCTGGCCTCCTTATAAAGTTAGAACCACTGCGCACGCTTGAGTTGGGCCCAGCGGAGAAGGAGCCCGCGCCGGGGCCCCTCCGGCGTGCGGCTCCCCGGGTCGCTCCAAATGCCACCTCCATGTCTGCGCACACAGCGGACTCTTGAGCAACACAAACATCAAACACAGCATACACACAGAGCTCTCAAAAGTCAAACAGCCTCAGACTCCTTTATATTTGCGCTCCTGATCTCTTTCACATCACCACACGGAGGCCAGATGGATGCTATATGCTTTTTTTCAGCCTTCTGGACAATCTAATAACACAAGACCACAGTGTAGCCCCTGGTCCAAGGTCACAATCTGCTCTGAAGGTGTGCGATGTGCTATAAGAAGGTCCTGCACGAGATAAGATCACATCCCAGATCTACAGCCCCTTCCCATTACACTACAACACATTTATAATTGAGCCCGATAAGAGCTATGCCATTTAAAAGCATGCAAGTGTGTGCAGATAATTAGTGACCCCGGAGAGCTGGCACCACAGTTCAGTCGTGTTCAGATCCAGGCAGATGTTCGCTGAATAAAATCTGCGGAGAGAGGATGAGTTATGTGTTTATCAGCGAAAGATTGTATCGCTGTGATTTGAGTCTCCCACTTCTTCTGTTATTCTGTTTGGTCTTTTGAAACAATAATCTATGTACTTTGAAAATATTATCTGCTGCAGTTGTCCCTGTCTTATTGGAGGAGGACAAGTCAGGGGTTAATTGTTAAGAATTGAGTTATTGAGCCGGGTGCCCTTCTAAAGCCCCTGAAGGACTGGCTCCAATACAAATAACTTCCAAACACTATTGTAATTCTAGCAGAGTTTCCCTGACGTAGCCCAGCCATAATATTGTGCAGTAATTGAAGCTTATAAGCTATCAAATATCATTCCAGTTTGTTCAATTGATTCAGACAGGCTAAAGCGGTAGAAAATATACGACTTAAATTAGTAATCTGAAAGGCATTTTGTTTCATTTTAAATTTAACATTGGCTACACCCGCAGAGAACTTTTTGCTCTTCATGACAAACTTGTACACAGACAAGATGCATTAAGTAAAACAATTCTGTGAGGTATTTTTATATTAGAAAGGGTATAAAGTTATATAAGCAACACGGGAGCCATTCTAGACCAAAATATTGGTTTGAGTATTAGCTATTGAACTTGAACATCACTTTTATTTATAATATTCAGTCTTGTAGTTATTTGGAGGATACATAATAGGTACATAACACATTTGGATATTTGTTTTATTGATATCTGTTTTGCAATATTTTTGATTTAAAGCTCGTATTAGGCTGTTATAATGTCAGTTCTTCATCACAAACATACCTGGAGTTGTGTTTTGTTTTATTCGCACATATTTCACACACAAACCCTGCATATTTAGACGGAGCTCTTCTATCAGAGAGAAAACACCTTGTTCCGCCTTGTGGTATCGTGATGTAATACAGGAAGTGCTCCACTGCGTCTTAAAACTTCACACACCTTCACTAGAAACATTTGGATCATTTCAGCCCTGGAATTGCCAATATCTACTGAACAAAAGGTAAAAGTTTGCTGCTAATATTAATACTACCGCTTCAAGACATCACAAGAGCATTTTGAGCTTTGGACATGTAGACAAACTAATATTAATAATAAAAAGATTCCTTAAATATATGTGAAGGAAACACAGCACAACTCCAGGTATGTTTTTGATGAGGTAACAGCATTATAACATCAGTTTAGCATAATATGGGACCTTTAAGGAAATAAGTATTTTTTTTGGTTTCTGCAGTGGTAACAGTTAATATTGGTTATCAGAACATGCTTAATGCAGAAACACTGAAATCTATATCCAAACTAAAAGAGCTACATCTGTGCGTCCCTATAGCCATTCATTTATTTGAGTTTGAATTGCACCATTGGTCAAATCTTTAAATCTCGTAGCCTGACTTTGCATCATGGAAGCACAAACAGCCGAGCGCGCGCTGTATCTAAAGCCTATAGGTAACACCAGCAAAAGCATTGAAATAGGCTAGATAATAATATCAGGTGATCTAAGCGGCTTCATTTAGACTGTGATGTGTTTGAATGGAGCGGTTGACAGGGCAGAAGTGGGGTGTCAACTGCCTGTTTGTGACGCTCGGCATCTGTGGCGCTCGGAGGATGAGAGCTATATCACAGCCCATCAGTAACGCCGACGGATTATTATATTTTTTTCCTGTATGAGACTGCTGACTAGGCACTGAGCAGAATGAGGTTGAGTGAAGGTATAGTGATAATGGGAAGACTTGCCATAAAGATGTAATAGATGTGGATTAGAGGCAGAAAAAGCACTTCTGGATATATCAGGAAAGGGCATGACTCAGAATGACTGGGCATGATTGCAGAGGAGCAGATCTATGACGGGTTTTGAAGGTTCTTTTGCGCTCTCCACTCTTATCACATTGGAACAGAGGGCAAGTCGGGATGATGGTGCCTATCACGTCAAATGAGAATGTTTGAACGTGTTTTAAAGAGAGGGGCTTAATTAAAGTGGCTACTGATGACCAAACACAGACACTGTTAAAAGGATATTAATGGTGTCACGGTTGCAATGTCTCAAGGTCTGAATGTGACAGGGCCAACAACTACATGTGTGTGTTTGAATGTGCTCTGAATCTGGCTGTGTTGACTTTGAGCTACTGTGCAGAGGCTGAAAGAGATAAGCAGGGTATTGAATTGTATTTGTTATTTTAAGCGGCCCATATTACGCTATTTTCTGATCTATAATATAATTCTTAAACAAACACACAAATCCTGCATATTTTTGTGTTCTTTTGTCACAAAAAAAAACCATTTTGTTCCACTTTCTGATGTCATGTTGTAATACAGGAAGTGCTTCGCTCTGTTTTTAAAATACATACAACTTCACAGATTTGGCAATCTCTCCTGAAGATGGAGATGTAGACGGACGGATAGCAAAAGGATAATTCAAACATGTGTGAATGAAACAAAAGGCAATGTTTTTGATGAGGTAATAACATTATAACACGGCTTAAAACTCACAAGAATCAATTTTGTGTAATATAGGGCCTTTAAAAATGAAAAAAAAAATGAATGAATGAATGAAAAAAAATGAATCTGGAGATTTGATGCCCTCCAAAGTTTAGAGTTTGACCCATGAATAGTGCAAAATCTTCATGCTAACTTCAGCCATTTGTGCAGAATGAATCTGATAATAATGTCTGCATAAATGTGATGACTGTGTCCTTTTTGACCTTTTTTGTAGCAATACCACATTTTGTTGCCTGGCCAGCTCAAACTACATGCTTTACAAAGTTTACAAAGACAAATGGTCTGGAACTGCATGGTTTGTTTGTGTCAAAACAAGTTAAAAAAAAAAAAAAGGATTTCTGCAGAAAGCACTTTGCCTGCAGAATCAATAGGCAAAGTGCTAGACTCTGTAAATCTGAGGTAAAAGAGGTTTTGTATTTGGTTTTGAATGTCTAAATGAAAGTATTACAGAGGAGATGCCTTCCACTTTTCAAAGATACAAATACAAATTAGTGACAGTGATTCTATTGTCTCAAAATTGGACGGTTGTTCAATGATGTTCCTAAATCCAGACTGAATGTAAGTAACAGAGTAACAGCCCCAAACCAAATGAGGTGGTTATAAATATTATATTTTAGAGACAATTTATTCTGAAGGTACCTACTGTACGTAATCACTAGGGGTGGGACGAGATACAGTTTCACAAGACAGTTACGAGACAAAACAAGATTTTTGCATAGTATCTAATGTAAGTAGTGTGATTAACTTCCCAAAACTGTTTCCAGAAATTGTATGTATTTCATTTAATACTTTTGTTGTCATTTTCGCAGTCTAGCTTTTCAAGCATTCAACCCTTTTCAATAAGATCATTTTTTCTCATGTGAGCTCAATCTTGTGGCAATTTTGTGTAATGAGATTTTGTGGCACAAGATCTTGTCCGATCCTTAGTAATATTACAGAATAATAGTTACATTCAACGTGTCATCAGACTCTGCTGCAGCCCTTATTTGAGGAACCCCCATGATGACGAGTGTACACAACATCAAAGCTCATTAGCAGTGGTATTTTATGGGTGTGTTGATTGCAAGATATTTGTATCCACATTTCTTTCCTCATTTTTGGCAACTGCAGCCATGTAAACATTCTTTCTGCTAAGTGCCCTTCTGTTAAATGCCTCTAACTAGCTGCATTCCCTCCTCCTGCTCTCTGCTCGCTGGTATACATACATAATGCCCAACGGGAGGAGTGAATAATAAAGACTTCAAATGACAGGCACGCAGCGGGGTTAATGATAAAGGTCGGCTCGCCAGCACGCCGCCGCCGAGTGTAAAGGACAAGAGCCACGAGGTCTCAGTCACATGGGCTCTCGGCCAATATCTGGGATCAGGACCCTCACAACCCCTCGCATACACGGGACACAATTCCCAAAGTGGCTCCATGTGTCGATCTTCCATCTCGAGCTTTGATTAGTCGGGGTTAGCGCTGACAGAAGCTAATATGGTTTGATGTGAGGGGAAACACAGCGAGACTCATATCTGTGTAAACAAAACAGGAACATAGCAGATCTCCAGACATGAGCAACAGAAATCTTTGTACAGTAGCGCTTGCGAGATTGTGGGTTTTCTCGCGTTTCACTCTCAATGCAGGAGTGCGGCGGGATGTTTCGACGTCTGTAGCGATGAAAAACAAGAAAGAAAGAAAGACCCAGGAAGAGAGCGACAGGAGCAGAGACGTGGGTTTGACAGGCAGCTCCGCGCAGGGAATCTCAGCCAGCACCTGAAGCCACACTCCAACAAGACGCTGAAGGTTTATCAACACATTTCACAGCTATTATTCATGAGGAACAGGCACCTGACACCCACATCAGTCCTGCATGATATGTACAAGGCACTCCCTCTGAACCGCCTTCAGCCTCTCCACCACAAAGCTGCTTGCTGTGTGTCATGCTAATCTCAATTAAAGCTCCGTGTTGATTAGCCACCGCTGCTGCACTCTTTGGCAAATGTGGAAAATACTGCAGACGTGGAATGCTAAATCCAGTATTATGAGGTGTAATTTACATGGGACGCCGGTAAAGCTCTAATTATAGACTACAGCGCAGGAGCGTAATGGAGACAAGAGTTTTATGTGAATCCAAGCTATTTTTGGAGCAACTGTTAATATGTGTTCATATTTGATTGAATGTATTACTCTAAATTGAGTAATTGAGTTTTGGTGCCTATCTGCAAGTATGTCTGGGTGCAACCTGCAACCAAATGGTCAGAATGCAGAAATCCAGCTCAATGATGTGAGCTTATAAAAATCATTGGAGACCTGCACTTTGTGACTAACTTGTCTTTATATCATCTCCATGCTCCACGGTCATGTAGCGGTACAGACCTCTGTGTGGAGTTTGCATCTTTCTCACCATCTCTCTGGGTTTCCTCCAGACTCTCCAGTTTCCAACCAAATACACGGCAAATCCTGCACCAACAGTCGTACTGACCGAGTGAAGCTCAAGATCATGGAGACGGGTAAACCGTGTGGGCATATGATTTCCATTTTGAAATTGGAAATCGATAAAGAAAGAAACTTTGCTCCTAGATGTGTGAAAGCAGGTGCATTGAAGAGGGCGTTTGTAATGCTCGTCAAAAATCAAAAGTTGAAAAACTCTGTGTCTGACTCACAGAAAGTGAGCTTTCTTCACAGATGGCTTCTAAGTCTCAAATGAACCATTTGTCTGATGAAAGCCTCATTGGCGAACCGTTGCTGTAAATAGCCCAGTTTTTGCAAGTAAGATTGAGTGCAGAAGTTTGTGGGGTTTTTTTTACTTTGAAATGGAAAATCCAAAATCCTGTTTCCCAGTCCATAAACAAAATGGTGAAATAAGTGATTTTTGGTTTTGAAAATTAAAATCTGAAGAAAATTCAGACCACTTTCTGTTTAGCAGCCTTAAAGATTCCCATTCTACTTCTGACATGTCATTCTCCAAAAGGATTCAACAGATAGTGTCTTCACAGTCTCGCACCCAGACCCCCTCACCTCTCCTGCTCTGCACCCAAGGGCTCTGGCCTTAGCTAGTGATGAGCTTCACTGGGCACTTGCCACGGGGTTTTCAGGGTCGCTCCACAAAGAAAACATGGGCAAATAGCAAATCATTTTTGATTTACTGTGTGGAATTAAAATCTTTTTTTGTTTGTTTTTGTAAATTTATGTTTTCAGGACAAAAAATGGTTTTCCATTTTGTTTTGAAAGAGGTCATTTTTCAATTCTGGATTACCCTTTTCAACAAAAATCAGATGGCTGTGAGGTACCGAGGCTTTACCTTTTTCCACTTTGAATATGTTGGTCTAAAGATTTATTAGCTGGATAGTGGCAGAGTAGTTAGCATTCCAGCTGTTGTGACTTCAGTCCGTGGGCCAGTCTCTTCATGCATCTCTCAAACTGCCTCCCACTGTCACTGCATGTGTTAGAATAATTGGTCATCGCACATTGCCTATGGCGAATGTGAGCATGAATCATTGTCTGTCAGAGTGTTTCTATGTGTTAGCACAGTGATTAATTGGCTATCGTCCAGAGTGTACCCCACCTATAGAATCAGGAATAGTCTCCAGCACCTAATGACACGTAACAAGAAAGTATAATGTACCCTATATAATTAGATCTATGACAATCAATCCAATGTATATCCCATTTTAACATTTTATTCTTCTCTACACGCTACAGTTTATAGATAGTGTTCTACTCATACTGTTGCAGTTGTTTGCCCACATCAGAATCAAAACAAATCATAACATACCGCTGAGAAATGATCTCTCCACAAAATCACTGGGATGACATTTGAAGAAGCATCGTCACATAACGGATAAATGGAAATGCCTCAGCAAACATAGAATGTTTTCAGAAGTTTTTGTTTTTGGAAATTGTAGGAATGAACAACAATAGCAGAAATTATTTATGAAAATTGACATAGAGAGAAACATATTTACAAATGATTTAGCAAAAGAAATGACAATTTTGAAAACATACTGTGTCAGATTAACAAGCCATTTCAGTAAAGGGGATTTTTTCAGTTAAGGTTGAGTGCACATAATAAGCCTTGTACAAAGACACAGAGAAGGGGCCAAGCTCATGTCCTCTACCTGAAATGACTGTGTGTTACATAAGCAGAAGTGAGCCAGGCAAAAGGTAGTGCCCTACAGCTCCTTGTTCACAGGCTTACCACAACAAAGCCCTTCCGGTGTGCTCTAATTCTCATACATTTCCCTGCAGAGTCTCTCCTCTTTCATGGGGCTGAGGAAGAAAAGGAAGGAACGGCTCCAAAGTGGATGATTGAAAATCCCACGGATCAATTTTATACCAACAAGACTTTCTCAATAGTTTGAAGAGATGAAGTTGGACTGCTGCTGTGAGCGTGCACTAAAGGAGCTGTGCATACAATGTGTGACGTGCAGGAGGCTATTACTGCAGTTTAATGAGGGCCTCTATATGGCTCAAAAAGGGCCGTGGGTAGAGAAGTCTGCAGTGGAGTTATGCACGGAGTAAAAAGGCTGACCTGTTTATGTCACCTGTTGAAATTCAGATGCCCTTCTGCACTCAACTACATTCAAGATAGCAACATTATAAAATATAGTATTTTAATTCAAAGCATATATACACACACACATATAGATAGATAGATACAGATGATAGATATGAATAAAATCAAATTGAATAAACTTAATTAGGCCTAAATAAATGAAGCGCCTCTGGCTGTATTTATGAAACGTTAACATAATGAGGCTTCATTTAAAAATTCTAAGTAAATATGCGCATAACTTTGTGTGGGATCATTTTGGTTAATATTTTTCTGGCTAAACGTTTCTTTACGGCCCTTACTTTGCTCGACCTCTTTCACAGTTTAAGATCATCTGTTCGGAGTCAGGCGGCACGGTGGCTGAGTGGCAACACTCATGCCTCACAGCAAGAAGGTTACGGGTTCGATCCCCGGGTCGCCCGGGCCTTTCTGTGTGGAGTTTGCATGTTTCCTCCCCATGTCTGGATGGGTTTCCTCCGGGTGCTCCGGTTTCCCCCATCAACCAAAAACATGCAACACCTATGAACAGTGTACAACAAGGGACCGGCAGGGAGTCCCACCCTCCTGTGAGCTCACCACCTGCAGAGGGGTTCATAGGGTCTGGGTCTGGTGCATAGTGGTGCATAGCGACCCAGCCGGATTAAGCGGGAGAAGATGGATGGATGTTCGGAAGTCTACAACAACAGATATTTGCTAACGAAACAAACCGTCTAAATGTAAGGATTATCCAGCCAATAACTGGACAGGCTGGTTAAAGTTAGAGAAAAGAACATTGATTGAATATTGACACATTGTTGATCTGTAGGTGTTGATGATAAGCTGCATCCATTGATTGCTTATCGATTTGTGCAGGGCAATCAAGACGCCAATAAACACTTTTAATTTTGCCTGTAAGTACATGTCTTTAGCACAAATCTGAAAGAAGGTGGAAAACATGGCTGCCTGACCGTCCCTGATGTTGTAGTTAGCAGAGGAGACGCCGGATCATCAGTAGAGACACACGGTTTCTCCATTTGCTAACAGAGCTAGGCAGGCACACACAGGCAGCTCCGGGCCACAGGGTTTGGTCCCCGGGGGGTCATCGTTTGTTCCTTTCTGGACGAGTCAATTTGGGAGGTTAGCCGCTTTTTTACCATCACACTTTGGCACCATATCTTAAATGTTTTGTGCCCTTCAAGATACAATTTAACCTCTGCTTCTTTTTGCCACACACCACATACCACAACATTATCTCTCCAAGGACACTGTATTTGCTGTGTGTGTGTAATCTGACTGAGACATATTGCCACCTATTTGCTTACATGGCCCTTCTGTGGATACTTAGTAATAGCGCAACACATCCGTTGGTATATTCCTCTAAATAACATCCTCATTATAAGGTGTGAGCAATTCTATGCAGCATTTACATATATTTCCGCTATTATGCTATTGCTATTTAACTAGGGGGAAAAACTAGGGTACAGTTAAGTGCCTGCTACAAGATACTGATGAAAAGGTATAGCTACGACGTTATTCTATGTTTAAAGCAAATCCATTATGCTAAATCAACTTCAGAGCTTTTAACTCCCCATTTGTTCACCCGGTTGTATTTGGAGTGACTTGTACATGTCTGAGCCATCTGTAATTGCTTATTTTCAAGCTGCTATATTGCTGATGAATCCCTATTTTCACCGCGTACTGCTTAGTACTTTCTTTGTTCTCCAGTTTTATTTTCTTTATTGGTGATAAAAGTGGATTTGGCAGTATCACATAGTCAAAAAATCTGCCGATGTCCATTGGAGATGACGACTTTTTGCTGTGATGATGTGTGATGATGAAGTTATTCATTTTTTGTTCATTTGACACATTTTAAAACGACAAACCACATGATATATGCCAGTGTCTTTGTTCATATTCAGTGGATGTTAGAATTACACTTACAGACACCAATGCTTTACTCAAGAATACCATCCATTTTTGCCTGTCTAATATGACTACCAGGAGGTGTCATTAAAAACACTGTGACCAGACCTTTTAGTGACACCCTCCCCCCTCTCTCACTGATTGCTTCTATCCCACCCACTGCCACCACACATCGCACTCTGTTATTCTGCCCCCTCAGCTGTCTTGCCCACTTTAATCCATTATCCCAAAACGTCCACCTACCTTAGCTTTGCAATCTCCTCCGCTAACACCTTTGAGTGGCACTCTTCACCGACCACGCCCCCTGCAGGTCAACACTAATCCGACCTCCTTTTGCACCCTTCTTTCCTGGCCCGGCCGTTCACCTTGTCATGTGCATGTCCTGCCTCTTGAAGCCACTACAGATTGCCGTGGCGGGCCCTTGGTGGTGGGCTATTGGAGCGCACTGCCTCCCACACATGAGAGGAGGGCTGACCTTGGTGCTGCTGCGATGATTAATGCCTCTACAAGACCAGAAGCAAGTCCAAGTACCTGCCCGGCCAATATATATCTGCACTCACCCGCGACGCACGCAGGTCTCAGGACAAAGCAGGACAAATTTCACTTCTTATCCAACCTCAAGTGTTGTAAACGTATTCACCGTCACTTTTTGGGTGAAGATTATCAATCAATTAGGCTAAAAATAAAATGACAAAAAAGCAGGTGAGTGTTTTAGTCCATTAGCAACACTGAAAAGAAATGTTCAAATTATGAATTTACTTTGGAAAGGTCACTTTTCAGATTTTGTGCCATAGTGATAATGGAGCAAACTCCCAACAGCTGCAGTGTTATGGTGCATTACTTTGAATTTCAATACTTAAAGGTGCATTGTGTAACTTTTCTGGTGGAGGGTCCGTTAAATGCTTTTCTCCATAGAGGTGTTACTGCTTTTCTTTTCTTTTTATCATCAGGGAGACCAAATTAGACCAAGGTACAAGTCAGATCTATGGAGAGGCAACCCTGCTCTGAGTCAGAATGTCTTTTTTTCTAGGTATTTTGGGGATATTAGATCAGATCCGTACATTTATTCAATTACAGGTGGTTTGTTTAATGTCATACAGGGAAACAGTCCAACATTTCCATAGAAACAAGAAGGCGACAGACCCCCTACAGAAAAAAATATATGGTGCACCTTAAAAAAAAAACAAAAAAACATTCATCTGTTGAATTACTCACTTTAGAAATACTCCCATAAAATAATGCAATGGTAAAAAGTGACAAAATGTAATCATGTACGATCAGCATTTTATTTTTTGCGTATGTTTCATCACAAGGTTTTATCATATAACTCCAACCAGCATAAGGGCCTCTACATTTCCTCAAACCTCTTTTCCCTTGTGCCATGAAAGGCTGATCCTAGAGAATCTACATGTTTGCTCAAAGAACGTTTTACCTACGAGGAGAAGGACGCGTAAATGTTTGCCGACACGCAGAAAATAAAAAACCTTCAGTGATAAATGTTCCACAGTAACAACTCAAGCTGCTATTATGAGCTCTTACTTCATTTCGACTCAGAATACAAGTGAAACAAAGTAGGGACTGAAAATAGTTGGTGGAAGCACAGAGCAGGTGCACAGTAGGTGAGGGGAGTGTAGTGCAGTCATACAAAAAGAGCAGTTCACCTTTGGGTTTAAAATATCTGCAGGAGTCATCTTCAAATTCTCATTCAAAGGTTTGTGAGTGAACTGACTTTGGTGAGGTTCTGCATAGAAAACCACAGCGTTTTGTTTTCTCCTATGTTTTCCTCAGAGATTCTGCTCAGTCTACTCAATATTATAGTGTAAGTTCAATTAAAGAGGCACCTGATCACATATTTTTCAGCAATAAAAGTGTCTGTACCTGCATAATTGAACAATTGTTAAATATGCACTGTGTAACATTTGTTAGAGAGTCTGTCGCCAGCTTCTCTCCATGGAGATGTAGCCTGGAATGTTCCGCACTGTGGTTTTAAACGTATCTATCTCTAAGGGGAGAGCGAGTGATGCCATAGGGCCACGTTACATGTCAGATCTGTGAAGAGGCGAGCTCACGCAATGTAAGAAAGCACGTTTTTAGTGGGAGACAAGCAGATGGCAGACTCCCACCAGGAAAGTTACACAGTGCAGCTTTAAGTTTAAACCAATGGAACATTCTAGGCTAAATAATAACATTTTTTTTGTGAGACAGCCCTGAGGAACACTTCATCAACATCAATAGTGCACAACAACAACAAAACCTCAATAGTAAAATGGAAATATTACGAGTATTTTTTGCTTCTAATATTTATGTGTTTCATCCTCCTTATTATAAGCAACATTTGAACATTTTTCTTCAGTCAAAAGAGATATTTTGTACGCATAATTAACCACGGCAGGCTTTTTAGTCATAATGTTCTAATGTTGTTACTCAGAGTTGTGTTTTGTTTTACACATATATACGTTATCTTGCCACTGAGTAATCTCTCTACATCTCCAAAACTCACAAATACTCCACCCTGTGATGCGACGCAGCAGTAGTTTTCAAGTTAACAGCTAAACTTTTCTTTAAGTCCAGCAGAGATCGGCAGTTCTAAGGTTGAAATCATCCAAATGATTCTAGTAAAGATGATGAGAAAACAACATTATAACAGATCACAAAATAGTGTAATATGGGAACTTTAAACCGTTATTCAGTCTGGAGAGTGTGATAGTCAATTCAATTCAATTCAATTCAATTCAATTTATTTTTGCATAACCCAAATTCCCATATATTCCCAAATAACCCAAACAGTTATCTCTGCAGACTTCACAAAAT
>JACN01141694.1:0-13148 GCA_000787155.1 Scartelaos histophorus | reverse complement strand
AATAATAATAATAATAATAATACATGCTTATAACATTAAATTTAAAATAATGTTTCCCACAACAGCTAAACACTTGGATGTGTGGGCATGCTCTGTCCGTGTGGCTGTTTGTGGAGCGGAGCTGAGGGACTCAGCTTGGTCTAACGCGCATTTCCAGAGTTTCCTCACTTTGTTTGGACGGATCATTCACTCAATGCATTGTTATTGCTTCATAAAAGATTATGGAAGCCCGACTCACCGTTACTGTAGAGGAGCTGCAGTCTATAATGGATCCCATTGTTGGTCTTTTCCCCCGTCGTTTCCTATGAAAATTAAACCAAACAGCACGGTTTAGTACCAGGGCTGAGACACGCACATGGAGCCTCGGTCATCAACTCCTTCGCGGGACTTTTACTGCGAGCGCCACTGTAATAAAGCTTGTATTTTTTCGACATTGGGCTACCGACACACTACATGGCTCTTTCAGTGTAAATAAATCAAATCACAAGCTCGTTTGGCGGTTGTAAAAAGAAAAGAAAGGGCTCAGTGTAACTTGAATAAATTATCTGAGGAAATACTGGCTACTGTGTCAGAAAAACGTGAAAAGTCATATTAAACTTTGAAACTTAAAGTCTTATGGGCCCGGTCCAACAGCCTCCTGCAACCCCTAGTGTCGTAAATAAAGGTCTCAAAGGACAACGCTGCACAAATGTTACATTATAATTAACTATGGGGCATAAAACACACTAATAGTGCTTTTCTTTCGACTTACAGCTCACGAGACGCTTCCTAATAACTATTTTTATGTGATCAACTTTATTATATTTTTGTATACCCAACAAAACAGGCCCACGGTCATACTTAATTAAAATTGCTTAAAATATGCAACATTTAGATTTGCATATTGTTGTTTTAATACAATCCACAGGGCTCATTATGTATTATTGATAAATCACCTCCACAAATCGCTGCCCATCTGTAGAAGGACATTGGCTTTTATATATTAATAATATTAATAAGCACAGTAAGGGCATATAAATAAAACAGTTATTTAGCTGCAGTTAAACGCGTTGATACATATTACATCTCTAAAAATGATATTGATGTTTGATTTAAAAATCAGATGTCTGACACCAGCAGAGCAGCAGGACGCGGCTTCACGCTGTGCAAACTGTCATTACAATAAAGTCAAATGTAGCGAGGAGCAGATGCTGAGTGGAAAACTTTACCTGGCATCTGAACACCGGGTAAAAGAGAAATATATGGAGCAATTATAAGTAAAGGGTATGCTGAAAATCTCAACAGAAGTGCGGTCCCTGCTGTGCGTCTGTATAATTCATCAGGGGGATTTAACGGGCCGTGTTAAACTGTCATTTCATGTGCGTAAAGTTTTGTCTCTTCACCCACCTTTTCTTTTTCGACAAAGTCCACAAAAGTCGTCCTCTCTATCTCCACGGGCTGCCCCTGTCTGTCATACAGCGCCAGGACAAAGTGGAAGAAGTTGGACTTGCGCAGGTTGGAGGGCGGCTGCTTCTCGAAGTGCGCCCGCGCCAGACCCACGCCGCTGCGGACACAAGAGCCACGAGGGCCCGCGTGAATACACTTTTACAGCATTTGCCCAAAAGCTTTAGAGAAAATTTAGTCCAGTTGCAAAAACGGTAATACATAAATTAATAATAATAATTGAATAAAATAAAAAAGATAAATAAAAAACAGAATGAGTGCATAAATTGTAATAAGTACTGCCACTCTTCTAGGCACATAAAACTATTCATTTTTTTACGATTCTTAATTAGCACGAATAAAGATCAAACATCAACATTTAGAGTTACTTGTTTAACTTGTAAATAACTTGTAAATAACTTGTGTAAACTTAAACTTTAATGATTATCAAAAATGATTCTTCGAGGTTTTACGCGTGCATCTGGTAAAATTCCACCTTTGTAAAAAAAAATAAAAATAAATCAAAATCCATGAACTATTCTAAAATGCTCTGATTGAAACTGACATTGGGGCTAAAGTTGATCGAAACTATTGTATAGAGTGCAGTGTGGTTTCCCTCTACATTAGCGCACTGAGTGCTCAGGTTTAGAGTCACATTTGGAAAAAGCCAGAGGGAATTATCCATAACTCCGCTGGTGAGAAACACACGCGACTTCCCGTCACGCACACCACCTCGGATCTGTGCGCGAACGGGGCCGCCTCGGGCTCACCTCTGGGCGGCTGTGTTGGCGTCCAGCACTCCGGCGCCCTGCATCCATGTCCGAACCGCGTTCATCCCGGCCACCATGGGCTCTTCTTTCATACTACTCCCACTCCTCTGGATGCTGTCGTGGATGCCAAACATCAAAACGCACCTTCGCACAGTCTCTCACTCTCTCTCCTCCTTTCCTTTGCTCGTTCCCTGCCTCCTTCCTCTTCCTCCTCTTCCTCTGTTTGATCGCGCTGTCACAGGAGCAAAGTGCTGTGGTCTATTTCACTTTAAGTTGCTGTGCAGCGCGCCTGTGTGTTGTGTGTTGCTCAAAGTAAACAAAAAAGACGCGACATGTGGAAGGAGCCGACGGCATCCAGGGTTAGCTGCGCTTCATGTCAGCAGCTCCAAGAGAAGAACAAGACAGAAAAGCGGCAAAGGGCGGAAGATGAAGCTGATGAGAGCAAGATGAGAGGATGTGCGAAGTCCTCTGGATCAAGGTGACAAAAATGCAACAAACAGTCCACAGCGAGGATAACGCACGCCGCTCCTTTGCGCCACTTCTAAAAACTCTTATGAATGAATCGCGCAATTACATTACGGGGCTTCCAAACAACCTCCTTCCCCCTTGAGGAATCACTTTGGACCATCTCTGGGATGCCAAACAGCGGAGGAACTAGTAGGTGAGGTGGGCGTGGCGTGCGCGGTCAAATGGGAACGCCTCTCACAAACACACAGTTAATAACGCGGACATCAGCTGCCCACCAAACCAGAGCTGCCTGCCTGCTGTCCCCGCCTCGTCCCACGCACGCTCGCCCCGGCTGTCCCGCCCCGGACCTGTCTTACATATGTTTGCAGTCGGCAATTAACGCGCTCATCACTTTATTGCTTTCCGCGAAACATCAATTCAGGGCTGGACATTATTTAATGCGCATTGGCTGCACGAACAGACCGAAAAGAAGGATCGCGCAGCTGCTTTCCATTGAAAAGGATATAGACTGATACTCTGACTTGTGTGGGAAATGTCACCAAAATAACTTATTATTGTTACTATTAAATCCTCGGCAATAACTTCACATGCATTTGTAATTCATCTGCTATTATATATCTTGGCAGTGATTGTCCAAAATAATTATAATTTTTCAAGTCAAGACGTACAACTCCATAAAACAGTAGAGTTAATAAATATGTAATAGATTTTGGGGACAGATAAATAATTTATGGCATGTCCAAATTACCAATGAAAAATTGTTTTAAAACATCTGAGATATAAGAGCATTTTATCTAATAGTTCTCATGAGAAAAGTAAAGAGGTAAAGTTGGTTAATTATTTATAGCCAAGTTTAAAAGTCTGTCTCTCTTTGAAAACCCCTGAGCTTTACGCACGCGTGTTCCTCTTGTATCGCGCGTAAAATCTAAATTGTTATAAATTAGTTATGGCATTTAAAAGTGATAAGTTATTCCCGTAAAACGCAATAGATTGAATACGCTGTGCCAGTGTTCAATCGAAGTATCAATACAAGATCTTAGGAAACTTTCATACATACACACACGCAAAAAAAAAAAGAAATAAATAAGTAAAATGACTGGAATTCACTATGCACACATTTTTTGCGACAGCACGACGATTTGAAATGAGTTGTGATTTGATGCATTACAGAAATCTTGCGGGACTCAGCGCTGATTCCAACATAAATATGAGGATTATGGTTAAACTGCGCTGTCCCGTTGCCCAAATAATGCTCTCCGATGAATAGCACGAAGGAAAAAAGAGAGAGGGGAGAAAAAAAAATAACTAAAACATTTGCATGAAGCTCAGAGAAGCGTAAAAGTGAACACTGGGTTCACATATGCGCGGAATATGTCTATTATATGTCTGCAGAAGCTCTATACTCATGCCCCATCATTACAGAGTCGTTTCTAAATCAAATTGAATTGTACAGGGGCCATCTGTTCAGTAAGCCCCGTTTGGTTAATTACAATGAAATGGGAGAAACCAGGGCTGTTCTCTTATCACCAACTTATATTTAAAATTAAGATTATTAAGATTTTTATCCACAGTATTTCACGTCATTTAGACTGACGCGTTAACCGGCGCAATTAAACACTTAGAGAAACACTTGAAATGCATTAAACACTTTGGATATAAAGTCATTTACATAGGACTGCTATAACATCCAGGATCAAACTGCAGCATTTCTGATTCATTTTTGATTGATTTGTTAAATAATGATTGTGATGTAGGTTATAGACAATTTCAAGTTATTTTGAGATCATTTTGGAGACAATATGAGACCAAAACGCAACATTTTTCCAAACTTGTCACAAACGGTGAGGGTCTCATCATCGTGTAGGAGGCCAATGTGTTTATTTATGACTTGCTGTTGTGGGAGGAGGAGGAATAGGATCGGTTCACCACGTGAGTACACGGACGACACAATAAATAGTGACAAATAAAGCCAACGTGACACGAGAACTGTCTTTTACGCACACGTTCGGAGCGATCCTTCAGCACTTTTGTTTGATTGTGGCCGGTGGGTTGATCTGTCTGTCCCGTTCGGCATGTGCTGCGGACGGTGAGAGTGAGACCCCATGGGGTGAAACGTATTTATATCTCTGGACACACACACACACACACACACACACACACACACACACACACACACACACACACACACACACACACACACACACACGTATCCAAAAACACAGATGTCAGTTGGGGCCCGCTGATCCCGGACATGTTAATACTGTGATTTAGTAAGTCCATATTACGCACGGACAGGAATGTAATCAACTCTATTTCCCAGTTCAAGTGATCACATATGGGCGAGCTATTAAACCCCCCGGTCTGCGTTATAACTCAATAGATATTTTGAAGTTAAGTGATCAGAAAAAGACTGTTGTATACTCGCCTCCTACAGTTACCAGATGTTCGCGTAAATCAAAAGGTGGGGCCGATGATAATAATGGCCTGATTGAACGGAGGAATCGTAAAAAATGACTGGCTTTTAAAGGCAAGGCATGTGCTACGTTGAATGGGCCTTATGTCTAACAATATGCTCTCTTATCGACATGAAAGGGTACGGAAATAAATGTTTTTTTTTAAGCAACACAGTGCATAGAATGTAATTTATCTGAGTGATTGGAATAGAAAAAGGCCCCGCGCGTTTTTCATTTGAATAAACTTGACGAAAATTACATAACTACAGACTAACTTCAACGTTTTGTTAATAATTGCAAAAAATCTACTGATATTAACATTACATGAGCCATTTGTTTCTAACTTTTCCCTCCAGGTGACAGGAACGCGCGCTGCTTAACGCGAATGGCCAGGATGGAGAATTTGGGGTAACGTCGCCATCTAGCGTGCGTAAAGTGGAGTTGCGTCGCATCTTGGCATTTTCCTGGTGGCGTTTGCGAGGTTGTGAATAGAATGCAGATAAAGTAAGTAGCCATCTGTCCTGTGGTTGTTTTCCTGCCTCTTAATTAACATGGTCAACGTGGAGGTGGGACAAGGTCAGAGAGGCGGAGGATTTACGAGAAGAAACATGTGACTGAACTAACCAAACAAATTGCAGCTTAAATATAAAAAAAAATGCAGTATATATATCTTTCCTTGCATCATTTGTTCTAATTGAATTATTTTTAAAAGACCTGCATTACGATCTTTTCTGATCTGTGTTATAATAGACATAGACATAAACTTTATTTATCCCCAAGGGGAAATTCATGTTCCAGGTTTGCTCTGTATTGTTCAAAAATATGAAAAATAAAAACAGAATAAAATAAAATTGTAAAACTAAATCTACACAGAAAAGTCAATGTATTTGTCCTTGTCCTTAATTGATAGATTGTAAAGCTGGTTAATAATGTTATAATGTAAACTCCAGACACCTTCACTAGAATTGTTTGAATAATTTCAGCTCTGGAATTGCCCATTTCTATGGAACTAAAGGTAAAAATTTGGAGCTTTGGAGACTAGTCCAATAATGCAGGACTAGTCAAACATGTGTGAATGAAGCAAGACACAACAGGGATGTTTTGATGAAGTAACAACATAACAACACGGAAAAAAGCTCTAAGAGTCATTTTTGCATAATATTGGGCCTTTAAAGGTTATTATATGTTGGCCTAACCTTTCTGGCAGTAGGTGACATTTCAAATCA
Organism: Scartelaos histophorus; assembly: GCA_000787155.1. Lineage (NCBI taxonomy): Eukaryota > Metazoa > Chordata > Actinopteri > Gobiiformes > Gobiidae > Scartelaos > Scartelaos histophorus. The sequence goes on along the minus strand of JACN01141694.1, from coordinate 6,809 downwards.
TCTGTGGAGAAGCAACCCACTCACCAAATAGTGCCTCAGTAATTCTGTAAAAAGCACTGGACAACTACTGGAAGAAGTAGTTCATTCTAAATTATACATGTTTTTACCATTTATTACACATGAATGATTGTTATGACCATAAAAAAGACAATGACATTATAAAACAACTCCACATTTGGCTTTACTGGCTCTGTCCTCTCACTTTAAAATTTTAGTTTCACTTAAAAATAAACACAGAAGCAGTTATGATTTGGTAACAATTGTGAAGTTGTGATTACATGTTACTGAAATAAGGTTGTGGATTTTTAAAAATAGTTTTATCTGATTAACCTTGTTTATTTCATTGTGTTTTATTCTTATATTGCATTTTATCTGTTTTGTTAAGCACTTTGGAGCAGTACATGTTTGTGCTATAGAAATACACCTTGGCCTTTTGGTGATCATTCTTTTAAACTAAACATTATTACAGTAACATGTAATCACAACTTCACAATTGTTACCAAATCATAATATTTTTAAGTGAAACTAAACTTTTAAAGTGAGAGGACAGAGCCCGTAATGCCAAATGTGCAGTTGTTTTATAATGTCATTTTTTATGGTCATGGTTGCATTTTTATATATAACACTTCTCCACCAGGAACCACTCACTGATTAAAACACACATTCACACACCAGTGCACACAGACACTGGGGGAGAGGTCTGTTAAGTGTCTTGCTAAAGAATACAACAACAGCGTTTTGGTTTCAAACTGCCAACATTTAGATGAGAGGATGAATACTCAACAACTGGGCTACTTCACCTTCCTAATCCCAGAGAATGTAGATCTTGTGTCTCTGAGGTGGACGTGGAACTATTTACAGTGTTGGAAATAACTGAACACATGTCCCCAAAATATGCAATCTGAATACTCATTAAGTAACTGTATTCTGGTACTGTTACTTTCTCATTTATTCAGAATAGCTAAACTTAGACTTAAACCTAGACAAACTAGAAATGATCTGAACACAGCAGCTCATATATCGTGTTATATTCTAATAACAAGGAGAACACATATAAATGGTAATCAATTTCTAAATAAGAAGCAAAAAAATCAAGACTGGTGTCAAATAAGGCATCATTAAATAAATGTACATGTAAAAAAGAAATGAAATACAATAAAAATAATATGCAAGAGGTCATAAGAGTTCTTTTTTCTAAATTAAATATGAAATGTAATGAAAATGTTTAACTGTTTTTGCTCTTCTGTGGTGAATAGTTTTCTGAGTCATTCTAATATTAATCAATGAATAATCAGATGTACCAAGCAATAAGTGCATGTTTTATTTTGAATGCTCTAAATACACATGGATACAAATAAATAATTAAATACATTAAACACACACACACAAATACATATAACAGTGGAATCATAAATCTCTAATGAATGGGGTCAAAATAAAAGTCATTGTGAGCTGCTGCACAATATGTGTTTTTGGAAAAGTCCTGTCATAAGGGATAAATGAATAACTTGTTTCTATAAATTCACATCCCCAAATAATTTGGAAAAAATAACTTAAGCACATGATGTTACTTTCAAATCAGTTCAGCACAATGGATTGTCCAGGCCACAGTGTGGAGATGACTATTATTTCCCCAAATAAAAGGTCAAGGCTTAGTGGTAAAATGTGTAAAATACTAAACATGATGATGTGTCTTGTCCATTTCTGCTTTTTCATACACAATAAATGAAGGCATGGTTCACCTTAAACTTAAAGTCACAGCCGTTAAATTACATTGACAATAAATGAGGCTTTTTAAAACAAGAAGCTATAAAGGTAAATGGACAGGTTTACTGCCCCATCCCAGTCATTGTGAGGAACTCAGTGTGAAACTCTAGTGCGATCCCTCTAGTCCCAGTGTGACGTTACACTGCTATTAGAATCTGTCACATTTAATGAGACTGAGCCTAGTTTGCGTTCACACTTAATTTATTATGAATGTAATAATATATATATATATATTGTTTTACTTCACTAATATTTTGTGCTATGTTTTCTTAATTATAAAAAGCTGATAATATTCAATCTCTAAACTTGTTTTTCAGTGATCAGGGAGAAGACAGAGACAGTTTCACTTCAAACAAGAGTTAAACCACTTGCACGTATTCCTTTCAAATTACATTACTCAAAAGTCAACTGAGTTTCACTTCTGGATTTGTCATGTTTATTATGTGCACACTCATGAGGACACTCATGTGGTGCAGAGTAAAGAAACTATACTGAGACTGGGGGCCAAATGAAATGATCATAGGGTTCCAATGACATTTAGCAACAAAAACCATGTATTAATGTAATCTGAATTTAATTAGATTAATAAATATTAGAAATGTAACATAGAAAAATAATAGAAATATTTAAATAGATATAAAAACACCTTCAAATGTATTCTTCTTTTTCAGAATTGTGGTTTGATGCTCCTGGTTCTATTCCTCTTTATTCTGAAATAATCATAAAAAATACACACATTTAATCAGTGTTATAGCATTATGACACATCAGATAATAGAGACATGATCATGCACCTCTGAGAGCTCCACTCACTCCAGTGTGAGTTTGAAAGAGCATCCTTGGCTCGGAAACAGACGATCCTGATCTTGTGTTTAAGTTTACACCAGCAGTTCTCAGTGCAGTCCACCGTTTCAACCTGAAAATAAACAAATATGACTATATTTATATATATACTCTATAAATGAACATATTACTGTGAGGGTGAATGAGTGACCAGCCTGTTGAAAGGCTGTGGTCTCTCACATCACATACTTCTGTGTAATAATCATATCTGCTATAACGAATACTTGTAATATCATTCTACATTTACATCTACATCAATTCTACATTTAAATATTTCTTATGAATGTAATACTTTGCTGCTGATGTCATCAACATTCCCCGGGGGTGGGATGCTAACTGCAAGCACTTCTATGTTTGAAGCACTAATACTCAAATTAGACTTTAATCTGACCTTTATATTAACACAATTTGACCAAAAAGAGATCAATTTTTTCATGAGTTTTCTTAAATCTAAAATCGAATACATGTGATGCTTTGTGTCACCATGGTGACTGCTACATGAATCGCTAATGTCAAATGTTTACAGTGACCCCCAGCATGATGTCACCGCAAAGTATCGACAGAAACTGACCCTTGCCCCTTATCTGGGACTTTGAGCTTCTGGAATCTGAAAAGCACCTTCTCATAGAGAAAGGCTTTCTGAAAGGGCCTTACCCTGTGATGTTTTACCAAGGCACAGGGTTTGTTTCTTCTGAGCTGTATGATTTGAAAAGTGAGAGGAAAATAAGAGTTGGGGCTGGTCCATGATTCCGGATACATCCACTCTATGGCCGTTTTGTTGATGTTACCGATTTGCACATTGTCGGGTTTCACTAGAAAGGACAGAAACATGCAAGAATATAAATGCACAAGGAGTCACTCAGATGCTGCTTATCTCATGTGTGTGTCTTACCGATCTCAAACAGAAAAAAGTGACTTGTGTAGTTCTCCACCAGGAAGTCGTAAACCACATCGACGGTGATTCGGATGAAGTGGACCTCCTCGGCGTAGGGGCAGTGCAGTTTGTCTGTGCAGGAGATGCTGTTTCCACTGGGCTCCACAGAGCAGCTGATGTTACTGTCGCTGGAGAGACAAGTCCAGTGTCGGCCCTCTGAGTCCTCAGAGCAGCGTGAAGCATGCTGCTTATCGCCACTGCAGAAAATAAGATTTAATGAGAGGCTGAAATTCACAAATGTGCAAGGTTTGTTTATTTGCCATTCATTAAAATCCACATTGTACATATTAAGAGTGAGCTATACTTTATTGTCCTGTGTGGAAATCTGGATTTGACGCCACTTTAAAGCCACTGGGGCAACGTGTCAGGAGCAGCGAGGACCAGAGTGAACAGAGGAAACCCAGACACATGGAGAAACATGCAAACAAACTGCCACTGATATGAAGTTATTAGAAATAAAATAGTTTGCAGGGATGTTTTTCTTTTGTTTTTTGTTATGTGTATTGTTATGTTAACACTACTGTCCCATGCACTAAGCCAGATTTTTTTCCAATTAAAAAACTAAATGAAAGCATGAAAACCCTAAATTTAAGTTCTTAAAGGTGCAAAGCTTTAAACTTTTCTGGTGAAGAGTCTTGTCTCCATGGAGATGTTACTGCTTTGTCTAGAATGTTCCGTGTTATGACATTAAACACATCTACCTTTATTTAGAGTAGGTGTTTCTATTGCTAAAAATACTAAAGTTTTCTTTGTGAACAGGGCTGACTCTCCACAGATCTGAAATGTAATGTAGCTTATAGTAGGTTTAATCTCTACTGTGGAACATTCTAGGTAGAGTAATTCAATTATTTAGGTTTTAAGTTGAATATGTTTCACAATCCTACAGGATTTCTCAAAGCTTTGCGACAGACCGCTCCTGGATGAGTGAGAGAACCTATTGGCACTAACATTTCTTGATTTTCACAATGGCCGTGCATAGATGAGCATGAATAAATAAAGACAAGAGTAACTCACCGCCAAACATTGATCCAAGCCACTTTTCCATTACGATGGGGATGCCACTTCCAGGAGCATTGAAACGTGCCATTATAGTTTGTAGCAGAGCAGAGTATGTGAGCTACAGAACCAAATGAATATTAGTATTTCTGAAATCACATCTATTATGTATCTGCCCTGATACTGTATTTGTCTGATAACATTTATTTATTTTTTATGTATTTTATTATTTTTTGCTATTCTATGGTTTTGCTCTTATTTTATTTGACTGGTTTATTGTTTTAAAACTGGCATGATTACATCTGAGTGTTTATTTTATCATTATATTATTATTGTTGCTTTTGTGCAGTATTTGTGCAGCACTTTGGAAACTGTTTATGAAATGTGCTACATATATAAAGTGGTTTGGACTGAACATTTGTACCTGGTTCGAGGATCCTCTTGGTCTTGCCCTGGTCTGCATGGATCAGAACTGTAGTGTAGCTCAGAAGTGATCCGTCTGCATTGTGGCAGCTGTAATTTCCTCCTCCAGAAGTCTCTTGTAGTGCAATAGAGTGTATATTTCCATTTGATTTCATTTTTACTCCATTTTTTCTCCAGAAGATCCCAGAGCCCTTATCCTCTCTGCGCAGAACCTCCTCCTCCGAGTGGATACAGCTGAGGTCGTGATGGCCGACCTCTCCAGTCACCTCCAAAACTAAAACTAGTACAATTCAGTTTATAATAAATCAGATCTGATCAGAATGAAAGTGCTGCTTAAATACCTACCGTTGTCTTTGAGGGTCCAGTTTGTGGGATTTTGACTGGTGATATGAAGGAATGACCACAGGGTGAAAAACGCAAGCTTCATCTGAAATAATAGAGCACATAACACATCATACACACAGAATTATAATTATAATAAAGTGTATTCAATTAAGATCAAATTTAAGTCATTTTAATTGTCAGAGATCAGCTTAGATCTTTTTAATATAATAATATAATTAATAAAGAGCTCCACAGCCGAGTCTTTGTTTCTAAAGGCATGTGGTTTGGAGCAGAGTTTGCCTATTTTATTGCACTGATTGTATTAAAGTCTGCATTGTTGGTGTTCAGGAAATTAATATTGCAAGCATTTTAATTTGCATTTAATTAGATAAAATTATATCTAATCGGAAATCAATGTTGATCAATGTGAGTCAGATCAATATCAATAAAAAGCTTTTAAATAAATATGCGTATATCAACAAGAATATAATTAAATAAAAATAGGCAAATAAAATAATATAGAAATCCTCAGATCTATCATTAGTGATAATATCATACCTTCAAAGAGATTTTCAAATCTGATCTTACCTCGGCAATAACAGCGCGGTGACTGCTCTAAGTGACGGACTGAGACTTGCAGGCCAAATTTCCCCATTTAGGAAAGGAAAAGTCCAGAGGAGGAACTTCGCTTTCCAAAGGTAGCATCACCTTTTCACTTCCACTTGTACTTCCCGACTCAATAGGCTTCAGTAATGCCAGTGTTTTTTCTTACAACATCAATCTAATACCTGCTCGACACGTCTGGGAATATTTGTAGGCAGCACTTGCGTCGCCGCGTGCAGAGGGTTTCTCGTGCGCTTCCGGTGAGAGTGTTTGTTAAGCAGCTTTTACGCACCCAATGATGTGACACTTTATAGGGACAACTGGTCCGAATGTGCCGAAACAGTATCTTTTCTAATAGGGTCAAAGGGTGAAGTAGGGTTAAGGCAGATGTACTCGGTTGTAGATGCGCGCTCATGGGAGCCTGGGGGACCGGGAGAACCGGCTCCAGGCCCCAGTCCAGATGCGCGTGTCAGAAAGTGGGCGTGGATTGCAGAATCCATGCCGCATAGGAACAATTTCATGAACTCACATGAACTTCATGAAGTAGGTACTTTTACACATGGCCTATAACTTACAAGCATCCACTAGGAACTGGGATTGAGCGTAAGGACTTACATAAAGTTATTATTTTCACTTTCATGATTTACAGTGACATCACAATGACGATCTGCTCAGGCTGCAGTATTTCAGACAGTTAAGTATTAGTCCTATTAATTGTCCATGAAAGAATGCTTTGGATGATGATCTAAGCTCATACGTATTTGTCATACAGTCTATGGTATTTGTGTGAAGTTATTTGCAATTTGGCCATGTGTCTTTGGATAAATTCAGCATTTAAAAAGAGTGATGTCCAGATCCTGGAATACTGGTTCATACTAAACAATTATTCTTAGTCAATTAGTTTAAGTGAAATGTTTGGA
>KN490881.1:11476-25030 GCA_000787155.1 Scartelaos histophorus | reverse complement strand
GAATATTTAAAAGACAACAGTATCTTGTGATCTTGTGAAAAAATATTGATTTGGGAATTATGAAACATGTTTAAAATGACAAAATTTCCGATACTAATACTTGTGAAGTTCTTCTATCACCCTCACTGGAAATTTTTGTGACTTTTGGTTTGCCATGTAACTGTAACAGCAGTCACATCAAATAGCCAAGTTGTCTTCTTCTGTCTGGCCAAAGCAGGCACACTGTCAGACTGTAGCAGTGTAGAGCATCTAGTGGTGTTGTGCCAGAATGCAACATGGAGTCGATAAGTCTAATTACAGACTGTAGCTTTAAAGCGTTAAACAACATTTAGGTGTAATGGAAATAGGCACTGTTTGTATTTCCAGCAGAATGTACTTGCAAAGGCTATTTGTTATGATGTAGGTTTGCAAAAAGGGTGTGTACTTCAACTGATCTTCAAAGTAAAAAAACACATAGTAAACACAAGAGCAATCTGAGATTTCTGATCTCCGCCAAGGGATGACGTGGATACAGAATCTAGATCTGGATCCGGATCATCACCAAAATTTTACAGAGTCGTCCCTGCACCAAGATCTACCTCTGGTGACAATTTCATGAAAATCCGGCCAGTAGTTTCTGAGAAATCTCACTAAGATTGTATATCCAGATCCAGATTCCAGCCGGATCTGGGTATATCCAGATCCAGATTCCAGGTCCGGATCTGGATCATCAACAAAATTTAATGGAGTGGTTCTTGAGCCAAGATCTACGTCTGGTAAAAATTTCATGAAGATCCGTCCAATAGTTTCTGAGAAATCCTGTCCACAGACAAATAAATAAACCAACTTGATCGATCCTTGGTGGAGATAATAACGTGTAAAATGTCCCTTTGTACGTATAGGTATGTGGAATTGGAAGTATTTTTGTCAACACTGTCAATACCTTTGCCTTAAACCTGCTGTGATGTGTAGTATTGGGATGTTTGGTAACATGTGTTTTTGTTTGAGTAATATGGATCTGGAAAAGTTTCTTCCAATATAAGCCCTGTGTTTCCCTGATATTTTCTCGGAAGTTTAGCAGCATGATGTACTCTTCAATTTGCCCCTGTGCAAAGCATATCAAAAAGTAGCTGTAAACAATTTCAGCCATCTGCAGGGGAAAAAGTATTATCTATTGGCATTTATAGTCAATGATTGCACAGCTGAGGAAGCAAGAACACAGAGTCCTGCTTCACAATGAAAACAAATTATGAAATTTGTCCCTCCTTCCACAGTTCTCGGGGCTCACAGTGTACATGTGGAGAGTCTTCAAGCTCCTCTCCCCAGCGCACGACACAGAAAATCAATTTGCCCCCTTTGGAATTAACTGTGTCCAATTCCCACGGATATGTTTATTTCATTCTCTCCAAATGAGATTATAGACCGACGGAGTGACCCTGAAAATATCCATTGCAAATCCATTCCTCTACGTGGTTCAAGCCTGGCTTATAAGGTGGAGCTGGAAAACCATTTGCCATGTGCTGGAACATACAGGATGTAAAAAAAGATGTTATACACTTAGATTAGAACCACAGTAATAAACTAAACCCACTACCCATTAAGCTGCTACGCTCAAGCATGTGTGAATGAAACAAAGCACAACTCCTGGCTTGTTTTTGAGGAGGTAACAACATTCTAATATAGCAAAAAGTTCAAAAGAGTCAATTTTGTGTAACACAGAATTGTACTATATATTCCATAGAGATTCATTTGGTGTTCTTTAAACTTTTTTTAGCTGTACTGTCTGTTTGCAGAAGGTTTGTGGGAGGATATCTGTGGATAACTCTGAGTTGAGTGTATTGCCCTCGTCAGGTTACTTTGCTCCCCAGGACTCTCACTTCTGATCATTTCCTCCCATCAAATGAAACAATCTGAGTGCAAGAGTCAAGGAAACATGTGACTCTGTGTGCACGTGGATTAGAGGTCATTTTTAACAGCCCATGAATGCTTGGGTTTAGGCAAAGATATAGATAAATGCGAATGTGCCTTTGGGTGTGTTGAGTTAATCACATTTGGAGAGAAAAACAGTGATACTGAATAACATTTGTAGTTGTTTTTAATAGAGTTGGTCTTTTGTTTTCACTTTTAGAATCCAAAAGTTATATAATAATAAATCATGTATGCACTACAACCTAATGGCCACACATAACCCATAATACACACATTACTGTTTGAAGCAGAGGCCATACTCTTTCAGTATAGTTTACATTCATGTGACATCACAGCACTTTAAACAAGTGCCAATAGTGTAAAGTTGAGGATGAGCCTGAGGCGAGGCCAATGTTCTACAATTCTCACTGTTATAAAGCTGATTTTTACTTGATCCTTGTATAATGAAACAAAAAACTAGCATAACCTCTCCTCTATCAGCAAACAAGGCGGTTTTTTTCACTAGCTTCAAAAAATTGTGGTATTTGTCTATTCAAACATTGTGATTCATGTTAGTTCAGTGGATGCATGATTTAATACTGGCAAATCTGAGAAACAATCCTTAAACAAAGAGTAATCTCATTCAATAATTGTGGATTTTCATCTTTTTTCCATCTGAAATTACAAAATAATCAAGCTCATGAATGTTGTCATTTTGACAACAAGATTTTGCTGTGCTGCTCCCACTTCAAATCTACTGCTGTGTGTGTAAATGGCACAGTGTCGTATACATCCCACTATAATTCAACAGAGACCAGAGTAATGGGAAGTCAATAATTGGTGGATTTTATTTTTGGCAGTCAGTGGTCACCATAACCTGTTTCTTTTAATGAGGCAGAATGGGATTGACGGTGCCTGGGGCAAAGCACAGAGGAACCCAGAGCCACCACAGCAGCACTGCAGTGTGGTCTGTCTACTACAGCTACAGCTCAACTCTTCACATATGACTCCAAAACGTACAAAGAAAAAGGAGAAAAGGAGAAGAAAGTCTGCAAGTGAAATATTTTAAAGCCAGTTTGTTTTTCAACTGACTTTAGTGCCCAAACTTCATTGCCATTATTTGGAATAGTTATGCTAAATGGAGGAGCATGAATCCACCTCAACAGGTGTCAAACAATGTTTTTTTGTGTAAATAAAATGTAAATTTCACCAAAATAATACTTTGATAGATTTAATGCTTTGCTGAAGTTAGCTGTATAATGTAGAGAAAATATAATATTTATTTGGATCTTGAAGCAAGTGACGTACATGAATAAAGAGAGAATTATTAAGACTAATCTGTTCGACCTTTGTTTTGCTAAGAATGTTGGCTCAACACATTTTAGTGGCCACGTGTGGAAATACAGTGGTTTACCACAAAATCAAGTTAACTGCTGCTGTCAGACTCCTCTTATTAGTCTTAAAATGTTTGTATTAACCTGCTCTACATTATCCTGTTGTTTTAATTTTGTTGTTTTGTCTGTGTCTTAAAATGTTTGTATTAACCTGCTCATTATCCTGTTGTTTTCATTTTGTTGTTTTGTCTGTAAAAAAAAAAATCTATTCTTATTCTTAGCTGCAGGCCTAGGTGAGCTTCATTTGACTGGAGCTGAAAGCTATGGGTGACGTCACAGTCCCTAGTCCACTTCTTTATACAGTCTGCTTCTATAGCAAGCATCAACATATGACATTAAATTGAAGCAAAAGCATTTCAAACTCCAAAACATGCAAACTCATGCACAAATGATCCAAGACACAACACCAGGTAAGTCTTTGATAAGAGAAAATTGTGTTCAAAAACCAAAACGTAAGTCCTGCAGAATATAAGCAGTGTTAAGTGCTCAGGTGTTTTCTTACAGAACAACTTCAACTTGTGTCCAATCACCACCTCAAGTAAAAGTTAGGAGGTAATGTTTATTTGGAATAGCAGCTTCCAGACATTGCAGGTACACCATGACAGAAGAGATACCAGAAAGCTATTAATACTGCAGCTTCAGAAGATTCTTGCCCAAACTGCCCGGGAGAACCCAAACAGGGCTGTGAATCAATTCTACTTCATTGGACAGCAATTTCAAGTCAGTGAGAGTGATGCACCTGGCTGCAGGGGCCGGTCCAGGGGCCACTGTAATGAGATTCATGCTGCTCCTACCTATCTTAAGCCAGCACGGACATTAAGGAATGCATTTAGCCTGTGAACTGGCTCACACAACTCATTTGTCTTCAAATATTAAGGAAAGTGAGAAAACTGACCCAGAACACCAGAGGAAACAAGTCACTAAATCCTAAAACATGGGGGCTAGTTGTTGTTGTTTTTTTTAAATACACACTAAAGTTCCTTTAATGTACTGAAGCTACTTTATTGAGCCTCATCTACCCCAGTCCTTATACTTACCTCTTGTACATTTACAAAATCTGTGGAGGCCTATATTGTCTTTAATGTGTGAGCTATTTTGTCCAGGTGATTTTCCTTGGGGTAATAAAGTTTGTCTAAGTATATGGGTCACCGCACACTCTTAACTCACAACAATGAGGTCTGACCAGGAGAGGCCTTCTGAGTGGAGTGTGTATGTTGTGTATGTGTATGTTCTTGTTCTTGTTCTTGACCACACATCAACAGGCAGAGAACACACAGCCAACTGCACCAAACTTGTTAATGTATCATTTTCTGATCGATGACTTTAGAAAGTACTGGTCTGTTCTCTGATTTGATGAGTAACTTGTGAAGGTGACTGTGCAGTCATGCACAACCTCTGTGTGTGCCAAAGTCCTAGATTTGAAAAACATCATTTTCAGAGTGTTTGGACGTGGAGTCGCCTGTGCATGTGAGTGCGTCTGTGGCTGTATGATTGCTAAAACCTGCCGAGAGCACCCCAGTGCACCCAGAGGGGTGGCGGGGGACAGATGGCAGGGAGGGACCCGGGTGGAAGCTGCCAGCCTGTATTAGTCACACCCATTACTCACAGGCTCGCACTGGCAGACAACAAGTGACTGTGCCCACAACGTCGACATAGCAGGAAATTCTCATTAACAATTTGCTCAGGAAGAAACAATAGGGGAGCAATTATAGACAAATGACAGGGAGTTATGGAAAAAAAGAAGCACAAAGATTTCCTCTTTACTGCAACGGGAAACTTCAACAGAGCCACTGCCACTGTGATGGCTTCATGTCCAGTGGTGAGATCTGCACACTACAGGACACAACAGAATGTGGTTCTTACAAGGGTGTAACGTTTAAAAGAATCAAATCTAAACCACCCTGTTTAGGTGTCTTTAAATTATAGTCTTTGGAATAAGGTTATTTTATTATGACTCACAGAATCATTAGATGCACCTCTTGTCTTTTGTTTTCAGGAGCATTCGTTGTGCATAAGATGAACTGTACCTCACCTGGATCCACTTAAAATTCCCTCTATATATTTTTTAAATGATCTTCTCTAGTACTCATGGAAAAGCAATGCACTAGTTTTGTCACCTTGTTTCTAGTCATGCTTGCTTTGATGTAATGTGTAGTTTGTGCACTAAACCTCTGAGGTAAGCCCATGAGTAAGAACAGAATCCCCGCCCCTCCATCTATCACTGACACAGGTCTCCATGATTGATCTTTCTTTCATGTAAGTCTGACACCCTCTGAGGTCTGGCAAGCCTAGTTTTACAAGCACCATCCTTTTCCCAATAAAACTCACCATCCTTCTCTGTATGCACCCCACAGGGCAGTGCAAAGCCAATATACGAGCCATAACTTATTTTAAGGCCCGATTTATAGACCTCACTTTGGGGATTGATGAGGAACCAAAGCCAATTATTCTAAAAATGTGATTTGTTTGATTATTAATTTCTGGATTTGCTTAGAGAGAGATCTTGTTAAGCTTGGATTTATCATGTTGACATTTTGTTGCCCCCACAGCTCCCACAATTCCCTTTCTTTTTTACAGTGCAGTTGAAAGGCATGTTTTTTTCCGAGTAGCAGAACACAAATTTGCCCTTTTCGTCTGTCTCCCGCTTCTTCCTCAATGAGAAAGCTGCTGCTGTTTTAGTACGAGATTAGAGAGCGTACGCCGACATATTGTGCCGTTGACAAGCCTCCCCTCTGCTGGGGTGCTATGCATGGAGGAGCACGCACGTAAAAGGTCAACGCCATCAACATCCATCTAGCCCTGATCCAGCTGTACCAACAAAACAACCAACATAACTGCAGTGAATGCATCAATCTGGCAACATTAGGGAAGGTTAAATCTAGTTTGTTCAGCAAGCACCTAACAATATTCAGGTGCTAACCAAAGAAAGGAAGGAGAAGGTAACTTTTGGAGAACAAGGCTGTGCTGTTTACATGATGTGCGGTCTATCCCCCACTGCAAAAGGCTTTATATTGGTGTTGATGTAACCTCAAGCCCGTAAATGCACACTGACCTGCTGAGCCATCAAAAGGAGGAGCTGATCTCATCTTTGACATTGAAAAAAGCAAGAGTGGACTTATGGGTCCTGCAAATCCATAATGGACAATTCTTGCACTGGACTTTCAGAGGGAACAATAAAGCACACAAGTTAAAGGTGCAGTACCTGATTTTTACTGTCTAAAAAAAGTCAGAAGGAACACAACGAGTTCTTTTTTAATAGTTCATTTTCTATATTGCAACATATATATCATAACAGCACCAATGTTCCCCATATGATAAAAAATGTTACATAAAGCTGATTTTATTAATGATTTTCTTTATTAAGTCCAAAGTTAGCCTTGACTCGGAGTCAAAAAGTCAATTACAATACCTCAGTAATCTTATAGCTTTTTGTGTATTGCAAAATTGTGCAGGGCTACAAATGATGCATTACAGTTCATTTATTTAAAATTTCAGAGACCAAAGGTAGTGCCATCACACTAAAGCTAACAATAATGTTAATACTCACTTCCTGATTCCTCCTTATGGAACAATAAAACCTTTTAGAGTTAGATGCAGATGACATGCAGACCTCAAGAGCTGCTCATACAATAGATCCAGTGATGTCCCGTCAGGCCTTCTGTGCTGGCCCTGACCATAGAGCATATATATAAATGGACAAACGCGCTAGCTTCCACGTGCCAAATAGGAAGTGCTCCTGGAGGCTCTTCCAGCTCCTTCTGACCTTTGCTCCATTTGACTTCCATTAGGATCCTGTCGCTCGTCTCTCTGTACCTGCTGCAGTGGCCTCGTCATCTTTGTCTTAAAATGTTCCTATTAACCCGCACTTCATGATCCTTAAATTTTTCCCACCATTTTGTCCATCAAAAAAATCGTATTCATAACATAGAGCCTGGCTCCAGATTCGCTCCTGTAACCGTGAAGCATCACGAGCCTCATTTGAGCAGCGCTGAACACTATAGGTGACATCACACTCGCTTAGTCCACTTATTTTATACAGTCTATGGCCCTGACATCTCAGCAAAAAAAGTAAAACAATCGATTTCATTGATTAAATCACTTTTTTTAATCTGTTTTTTTTTCCTCAAACATAACATAAATATGAGTATCCTGTCAGATTTGGTGTTGTTTTAGAAATGCTCCTTTCTTTGGGCCTTGTGTCTGTTAAAGCTGACCGGTTAGATTGCCCCTCTGCTCTTGATTGACAGGCAGACAGACGTAGTCCCGCCCAGGTCAGCTCCCAGGTCAGCGGTCCTCGGTGCAGGGCCTGGACCAGGCCCTGTCATTACTGCTTTGGCCACTAGCGAGCGCCACACTGTTTGTTAAACGTTCAGAAGAGTAACTAAGTAAACTAGTTAAACCATCCGGGCTTCTAGCAAACAATTTCGTGACACTCGGACCTCATGCAGCACATGATGAATGAACTGCTGGATTGATGGATTTATACATCAAGGATTTATACTTCATGGATTTGTAGACGCTTTGAAAAAATGGTAAATTCCGCGATGGAGGCAAATGGAGGCAAAAGTGAAGTGGAACAAAATGTGATTTTAATGGGAAAACTGGAATTAACTTAAGAATATCACAAAATATCTAAAATCAACGCCAATTTTGGAAAATGAAAATCACACAGATACATGTGAATGATATGAGAGCCCAGTTTAAAACACTTACAATTGTGTTTTCCATTATTTGTTTATAATGTTTTAATGTTTCTGATAGACACTAAACATTTTACAAAGGCAAAATGTATTTTGAGGTTTTGCTGGACAAATCCTTACAGAAAAGCTTCAGTTTTTCACTTCATCTGTGAATATATTACACATTTCACAATAAATTATACTTTTTGAGAAGCCCAAATACTATTTTGGGGTTAGAAAATTTTATATTTTTATTAAAGTAAATAAAACCATTAGCATTTAGGTCTGTTCATCACTTAATCATTGTAAATATATTATATTAGCTTCATTTTGCCTCCACTTGCCTCCATTACCGAATTTGAAACATTTTAATGACATAAGGTTTGAAAGGGACTACACACAGGGTTAGATTCCACATCTGATCCACATCTGGCGACCTGTACCCAACATGTGTGAATATACTCATCTGGTGAAGACAGCAGTGGTGAGTGAGGTGTTGAATTATAGCCTCTAACATCGAGAAAACATCAAGTTAAAATGTGCCCAATATAGTTTAGAGGTGGCCAGAAATATTGAAATATGGATCTATCATGTCTCTCTCTCTCTCTCTGAAATGATGTTCTCTATAATGCACATGCTGTGGTTGTGTTTGTGAGCAAGACACATCAACCACACTAGTCTTAGGTTGCAACTGGCCAACTTTTACACACATGTAACATGTGGCCAAATTTGACTCCCATAACTGGCATTTTTATGCCAGCATGAAAATCTACATTCTTCGCAGTGATGTAAACTCAGAAGGGGCGTAGTAAAATGGAAGAATGTTGCCTATTCACAAGCTCATTTCAAAAAGTTGACGAGCTGACCTTGAAAATATATTCCTTGTGGTATTCAGCCAAAATCTGCACAACACTATTCCCTATGCGGCCGCTTTATGACACCATTCTATATTGGCAGGCACCATACTCCACATGTCCTTGATATGAATAGACATTTGCACTTCAGCATTCTTAGAACTAAGATATTGCACTAACCCTAACCCACTGTCTTTTTTTTTTTTTTTTTTTTTACATTTTTTACATTTTTATTTCAATATCCAAAGATTTCTCTCCACTTGTGTGTAGTCCCTGTTGTGCGCAGGCTGAAAGCAGTGTCATTAGTCCGCTTTGCACTTAAAGTTATACATATCCACTCAAGTGGTCAGGTGGGTGAGGCCTGTGAAGAATAATTGCAACTATAAAAAGAAAATGCATTCGTTGTAGTCACAGCGGAGGGAAGATTAAGCAGAGTGATTTGAAGTGTCCCAGGTCAGCGGACATGTCAGACTTGGAAAAAAAGTTTGTGGCCTGCGTAATGGGCCAAGTGGCAGCACCCTCTATTCCCCCTCTCCACTCTGCCTCGCTTTGCTCAATTAATCCAGCGCCTCCTAATGACCCTCGAAGGTGACTCACCAGATAAGTACGATTACACTGGAAACAAGGGTGCTGCCAATTAGTCCTCAAGTCTCTCGGAGTCTATGCTACTGAGGCCGGGCACGTCCCACCGGGTCAGTCTGTTTGTGACTTCATTAGCACACTTCTAAAAGGGGAAAATGAACGCCTGGCCTAGATCACATCACCGTGCACAGAGAGCGACCCCGACTATTGAGTGTTTGTCCTTTGATGTTGAGGAATGACAGAGGAGGTCACGAGACGACAGCCCTGTAAAACGGATAAAGGGGTTGTGACCGCGTGTTACCGTGTACTCATCCAGTGATGTCTTATATACCAATAAAATGTCTCCTATTCAGTCACTTTTACTGAGATGACGATGCAGTTCAAAGGGCCCTGGGAAGTTGCAAGGCCTATCGTGATAATTACTAGGGCTGCACGATATTGAAAATGAATGCGATATGCGATACGGGTGTCAAGCATTGCGATAACGATTTTAGCGATATATTTTCTTTTAACCTAAAAAAAAATGCTTGGTACATTCACATGTTTGCCTCTATGACGTTTTTCATAAGAAACTTTCATTTAAGCTCGTCTGTGCTTTTCGTTTTTGCGACTGTACCTGCGTAACATTGGTTGCTGAAGTTTTTGACTGAATAAAATCACTGTATAGCTCCCTGTGGTTGCGTTCGAGGTGGCTGTGTAAGTTCGTCGTGTTTCCTCTCGACGTTGCGATAACTTTCCGGCACGACTTGCACAGCACTTGCGTCTGTGACACGTCGTCCCGTCTGAAGCCAAAGTCCCAAATTCCGGAGCTGCTGTGCTTTTTAGGCACAAGTTGTTGGCTGTTGTCGTCTTCACTGACTTCTTCATTACCCGCCATGGTGACTGTAGTGTTTTCCCGTCATGCACTGCGAGTCCACGCGCTCGCTCTAGCTAGCAAAACATTACGTTTAAGGGCGCGTCGGAATTGTGAACTCCAGAACGCAATAAACTCACGATTTACACTAAAACAATTAAAAAATATCGTGCATCTTTGCGATGTGGATATCGCACGTGCCATTATCGCGATGACGATATTTTTTCGATATATCGTGCAGCCCTAGATAGAACTGTATATTTTTGTGTGTGCTCATTTTCTTTGTTGGTTAAATTGATCGTGCAGCCCTAATAATTACTATATCAGTTTAATGTTCAATATAGATAGAACTGTATATTTTTTATTTTTGTGTGTGCTCATTTTCTTTCTTGGTTATCTTTTGGCTATACGATAAGATTTAAGCCATAGTACTAGTTTTGCTATTTATTTATTGCAGCTCATTATTTTAACAGTATAACAGAGTAAATTTTGGGTATAAATCTCTTAGGTCGTTGTGTCAGTGGCATTAATTAGTTTCAATCTATTTAGTTCAGCAGTATATTGCACTTCAACATTTTTTTCTAAGTCTAGAAGTTGCTAAAACTCAAATGGAGGACTGAGGCATCCATTTATTTAGTGACACACTTCACTCTAGAGCAGGGTAATTCAAAACGAATCGGATGGTCAGTTCTCACAATGAAAGACTGACTATTAACTTGAATCACTACGTTCAATATTGATAAGGCTGTGCACTGCTTCCACATCAGTATCCCTCACAGCAAACCACTTTCCTTTATGTGTAATTACTCAGATGCTGTTGCCATTGGGGCTGAACAGAATTTTACAGCTGGAAATGTTATCCGTCTCATATAGAGTAAATCCTATGGAGGCTTTTAGTTTCTGTGTGCGTTCAATAGCATACAATAAATCCTCCGCGCTCTCAAGGCCTGGTCAGGATCACCAATTTGTCAAACTTGCAAAGCTTTTTAAATAATTAAAGGCACCAATGTCACTCTAGTGCTTTCATTGGGTTTGCTAATGTGTCTAATGAATTAAAGGGAAAATATTCATGTCATTTTCATGTTTCCTAAGCTGCAGCATACAGAACGTAATTTACTTTCTGTGTAGACAGTAACTCTTGGGATTCACGTGAACAATACGGCATCAACTGTGTGCTTAATTAGCTTTCAGCTCCAGCTCAATCTGCTAAATGAGCTTTTCTGTGGAAATAGTGAACATACATTAATTCAGTTCAAACTCAAGTCGTGTAAATGTGTAGAATATAGGAACTTGTGTCATGTGACCCATAAATCTTGTGCTACTGTAGATCACAAACGGACTGTCTGACTATGTTCTGAATGATATTAGACATCTGCTAGTGCTGCTAAGGTTAATATTTTTTTATAGAGAAACTTGCCCTCTGCATTGCATCTTTCAGTGCTGCTGCATGGTGAAACCTGCAAGAGATGTGGAGCTCCCAGGAACCCATTTCAGATCCTTAACCTGGTTTGGTCAGGACTACCTTAGCTCCAGGATGTTGTCTGTTTTGGGTCCTTAAAGGAAACTGGAGTACACAGTCTGAGATAGAGAGAGAAACATGGAAACTTCCCACAGAAATCCCCGTGAGTTGAACCTGGAACCTTCTTGCTGTGAGGCGAGCCCCTTAGTTACTACTAAACTGAATTATTAATAGATGTAACCCTGGCTCTAAGTGCAAACTACTTAACAGGAGGATTAAGAGTCTAGTGATCCTTTGTCTTTACCATAGGGATGCCACACTACGCTGATGCAGCAGATGTGACATAGAGATGGTAGAAGGTGCAGACTGGTTTCCTTCAGTGACAGACGACAGATCAGAGGGTCAGTCCTTTTGACCCCAGCTCAATGTGCACACACCAGGCCAGAGCTATGATCACCTTTTATAGTGGCGTGCTCCGGAAAGACTTTCCACCTTCTCCTGTCAGAACAGAGAGTACAGGTAGAGACATTTGCCTGAGGCTTTGTGCCACAAACTCCTGACAGTCCCAGTGACCAGGAGCTCATGTCTCATTGCTGCTGCGAGCACCACATGTCAGCTGGAGAGGAGCGCTGACATTTTAGCCCATCAACACCACACGCTGTAAACAGGCTTGTTTTTACTCCAGGTTAGTCAATAAAGCAGCCTATTTGGAAAGGCTGTTTAACTAGCCCAGGCTACGCAAACACAAATATAGTTCTACAAATGATCTATTTGTATTTTTTTTTTATTTTTACACCGCTCCCTCCTAGAGCCATAAACATTAACTTGAGGCTTCTTCAGACGCACGAATTAGACACTGTTCACATTTGCCTTCGTCACCTCCTACGTCATAAAAGGGAATAGAGTCTGACTGAAGGCACGTACAGACTATAGACTGTATAAAAGAAGTGGACAAAGCGAGTGTGACGGCACCCACAGCGTTCAGCTCCACTCAAATGAAGCTCCTAATGCAGCTACAGCGAATCTGGAGCCAGACTTTATGTTATTAATAGTTTTTTTTTTGACAGACAAAATTGTGCAAAACAAAAAACAGGACCATTTAGAGCAGGTTCATACATACATGTTAAGACCAAAATGATGAGCCTCACAGCAGCAATTACAGAGAGAGGGATAATGTAAGTCTATTACAGCCATAGTCAGAAGGAGCCGGAAGAGCCTCCTGGAGCACTTCCTATGTGGCACACGGCACAACGTTAGCTACAGTATGTCCAATTATATACAGTCTATGGTACAGACAGTACACAGCAGGGCATCGTGTCTCCAGCCGAGTACAGTGGAGGGGAGACAGCGAGGTGCAGTACCAGCAACATGCACCAGCAACATCTTTTGGGAATTCTCTTCAGTCTGTAAGAATAAATAAGTAAAGGTATATATTTTATATATAATGTAATTTACCCACAACCAAGTTTTTCCCTATATTATGGAGTTTGTTAAATCACTTTTCTTTAGTATGTGTTGTCTTTTACATATTTGTTTTATTCTTACTTTTTGTGTGAAAACAAAGTAATTTATTAAAACTTATTGTTTTTATTAGTGAATGTGATTTTTGTGTGTTTGTAGAGAAAAGCATCAACATTTCTTACCCTACACTTTGCCTCACCAGCTGTAAACATCACTTGGCCTAAAGTTGAGAGTGGCTATATCAGTTTTGCTGCCATACAGACATATACATATATTCATATCAATGAATATCTCAATTTTGCAAAATCTAATCTTTAAGTTTGTGTAATATAAAATCTTGTTAATCAATACCATCAATGGACATGTTTGAGAATAAAACACACTC
>KN490881.1:0-11466 GCA_000787155.1 Scartelaos histophorus | reverse complement strand
CTCTTTCTAAACAGATGCTGTTATGTTGTCAACATAACATGTTCTCAATATTATCAAAGCTCATAAGCTCAGCATGGCACGAGTGAACATGTAGACTAAATATGTTTGCTGCAAACTTATTTGAAAAGCTGTCTCAGCAGGGTGCACTCCACAACCATAATCAACATCTGAAAGCTTTTGTGATTTAACTATTGGTGTGCTACTTTTTGGAATCAAATATCAAATCTTCTCTCCTGATTTTTACTCCCCTCAACAACTCATCTAACTGTCCTAATACTGAAAACCAGTTTAACTTTACTTCACCAAGACTATTGAATTGTTCAACAAAAGGTTATATCACAAGCCAATTACAACAGTGTGGAATGTTTTATAGTGTCTTCCAGTTTGACTGCAGGGGCCCTCTAATTAACTGATAAATAACTATGCTAATGGATTTCTTTCTGGATAAATATGTAATTAATTCTATTCATTAAAACTAGCCATAAAATAAAAAAGAAAAAGAACTTGGCGTTTAGTATCTCAACCAGTTCAGATGTGTACACAGCATGACTGGAGCTGAGACAGCAGGGAGCAGGATTGATGGCTTTCATTGGGAAAAGGTAATCTTATTACACAGTCATTAAAAAAACATCAGTCATTAAAGAGCCTAATAAAGCATCCATCATTAGTGTTGATTTCTCAACATTTAATCAATCGAAGCTTCAGGCGTCTTTGTTTACTCAAACATCAAGTTTTGCAAAGGATCAACATTTTTGATTATCGACCCATGAGCCTCACTTTGCCCGTCTCCTCGTGTCTCTGCAACATTTATGAAAAATATTCCATCAAGACCACCTATGAACCAGGATGGGGAGTGTGCCTTTTATAAAGCACCAGTGATGTGACGCCTCTGATAAAGGCAACAGGAAATAACCAAAATCTGTTTAATGAGGATAACAAACCCTCCTGTGGGACAAACCAAAAGTCATGACTCTGTCTGCAAGTGTCACAAATAACCACGTCACTTCTGAGGTTACCCTTAGTTATCAGAGCTGGTAGAATGGTTGGATGAGAATGGAATAAAAGATTTCACCATATGACATTATCTGGGCACTTTGTTTTTCTTCTTAGAAAGGAGCGACATAAAAGGGGAGAAGTATAGAATTTACCTCTTCCGCGGTCAGTGCGAGATGGAATAGAATTGCCAAGTATCTGGAGTGAATTTGAATTGAAGCTAATTTTATGGTTGACATAGCAATTTTGGGGTCTGCCAGAAAAATGCCGAGTGAGTCTGACAGTGGCTCAGAAATGACAGACTGGGCTCCCAGTCAGGGGCCACTGGAGTCAGGGGCGAGGGACAAACAGCCTGGTGTAAAAGCTTGTGTACATGTTTGGGGTTTCATCACAGAATATTTATCAAAATAAGCGTAGTAAAAAGATTTTCATATACATTTTCTTATGTTCAGTCCCCCAGTCGTCCAGGTAAGTTCCATTGCAAAAGAAAATAGAATCCAGTAAACAGAACACAGTTTTAAGAGTGCATATGTTACACCACTCATACATGAGGCTTCATTAGTTTCAACAGGATTATTGAGTAAATAAAATATTTGTTTTCCTTTTACATAGAAAAAAAAAAGCTCTTCTCATGTCCCAGTTCATACAGTGGTTGTGCCTTTGAGCTACACACCATCTTACCTCTGCTGTCTGGTGGCTGCTGTGGCAAAAGAGGTTTTTATTGTGTAACTGTGGAACATGGCTCTGTAATGATATTTGGTGCTTTGGAAGTGCATGATTCTTATCTTTTGTAAAGATTGTCTATTTTCAAGTTGTCTACAATCAAGTATCCTTTCGTTAAACTGAAAATTTCACTGAAAACCTCACTCCACAGCCCCTTTGTCTGAGACTCAAAGCAGATGCCACTATTTCAATACTAGTGATGACAAGATAGCGACGAAAGCCAGTGAATGCCACAGGAAGTGATGTCAGCGGCGATAAGCCACAATGTGGACCCCATCAGACATGGAGCTTCATCATTTGTGTCTTCATCTTTACAAATGACATTCTTCCTTTTTGTCCTTGTTCTCATCCCATAGCGTCTCTTATCTGCAAGCAATTATTAAAGCCACACAGGAGTATTTTATGATGGACATATGAACCTATTTAAAATAAAATTAAAGATGTTATCACAGGCTGCAATAATGAAATGCTTTGGGGAATAACAATCGGCTCCTCTGTTCAGCTGAATTAAAAAGGAAACAAGCCCTCCATGTTGAAGATTAGACAAAGACTTTGCCATGTTGCTCTCTCCATCTTTTGGTCTCTATATGGGCCATTCAGAAGTACCAACCAACACCTGGCCTGCCCTATGCTAATGGACGCTATTAAAAGCTGTGTTGTCTAAATGGCTTGATATTACATTATGAATGAATGAATATGATATGTGTCTGGTCACCCTTGAATCACCATGAGTTCAGATGAGCTTGATTGATTCCATATTTCTCAAGAATAACTGTGCAAAGTATTCAACTCTGTTAATCTGAGACAAAACTATTTTGTTCAAAACTAACTTTTCTGGATTTTCCTACCGGGACTATAGAGTGTTCCTTACCTTATTTCATAGCAGATGTAGGTCTAAAATATCGGTTCCATTGATGATGAGCAGATATCTGTCCAAGGCAATAACTCAGGTTGATTTCTTTTGAAAATAATTTATATATAAGCCTGCCTAGAAGTGCTTTTATCATGAAGAAAGTTTAATTTAGAATGCTTGGCTGACCAATACAGACCACAGTGAATGAGCTCTCCCAGGAAAAGCGATGGTTTTACAAGCCTGCTTCTTACAATTGTGCAGGTTGAGAACTTTTGGTTAGAAGCCTGTGCCAAGGGGATCATTTAGATAATAACCCAGAATGATGTGTTCATTTGGAGGGCGAATAAATGGGATCACGGAGCTCCGGTACAAGCGGGGCAGAGACTCTAAATCTGACTACATCCCACATTATTACACCTCTTCACCCAGGGCTGCAGCTCATTCTGGGTCATGGCAACCTCACATGGAACGGAGTAGGCCCTGTTCTATTAGACCCTTTCAACAATAATGACACGGCAAGTTCCTCTCTGGTGCACAATAACGCCGTGCCAAAGGAGGCTGGGAGGAACTGTTCTACTCAGATAACCACTACCTCATTAACAGACACACATTCAGCTCTCCTGCTTCTATAGCTCCGGCTAGAAAAAATACACACCACATGTATTTATGCAGCAATAAATCTGTGCATGCATTATAATAAGAATAGGATAAGAGATAGCAAATGAGTGCATGTGACCTTTGGCTGGAGCACTGCACTAAAGCTGCAACTGCATCAGACCCTTGTCCCGTGTTGCATTTGTTATTGGCTTTGTTTACATGCGCAAAAAAAATCAGCAGATTTTTGGCATTCTGATGCTTGAAATGTCATGTAAACAGTTACATCTGTTGTGACTAATATGATTTCTTCTGGGAGTTTTTTTTTTTTTTTTTTTTAAGATGAACTGTTCTTTGTTTTCCAAATTTACTCCCCAATTTAGAATCCATTATTTAAATCACTCATGTCACCAGATTATTTTGTGCACGTAAACACACACAAAAAATCTTATCTAATTATAGATATGTATACTCCAGTTTCCAGATTATTTTTTTTTTCTGGCCATATAAATCTGCCCAGTGTGAGTCTGACATGAGCTGGTGTTTGTTAAAGGCGGTGACTTCTGCTCCTTGTGGACAAAAGCAGCCAACAGATTTGATTTTAAAGATTCTATATATTATGCAAAATTGACTCTTGTGAGCGTTTAGCCACATTAGAATGTTGTTGCCTCATCATCAACATTCTTCATTCACACATATTTATGTAACCCTAGATTATTTAGTCAAAATGCTGTTCCACCCTGTGATGTCATGAAGTGGTGGTTTTCAGGTTAATTAATCATTGTATTGCATTTATATAAGGCATTTCAAGACACCCAGCGCTTTACAGTTCATTATTCATTCACTCCACACTCAGTGGTGGTAAGTAACTATTGTAGCCACAGCTGCCCTGGGGCAGGCTGAAGAAAGTGAGGCTGCCAATCTGCGCCATTGGCCCCTCCAACCACCACCAACACTGATGATTTTTTTTACTTACTTACTAAGTTAACAGCCTCTGGGTCAGTAGAGATTATCTAGATGATTCTAGTGAAGGTGTATGGGTTTAAAAGCACAGTGGAGAACTTCCTGTATAACCACGTGGTGTCCCAAGGTGGAGCAGAGGATTTTTTTGTTTGAGAGAAGAACGTAGCGTAAATATGCAGAGTTTGTTTGTTAAACGTGTGTGCGTGAATGAAACAAAACACCACTCCAGTATGTTTTATGATGAGGAAACAACAATATACCATAGATCAAAAAAGACAATCAAGTACTTGATTTACTTCTCATAATTTGTAAGAAAAATTTGTAATAATAATATTACAAAATGTGTTAATTCCAATTAGATTGTAACTTGTTTAATCACCCTGATATTAAAAGTATATTAATATAGCTAACAGTTATATGAGATGGTAGATTGGATTTCTGTTATGCACTGAATTCTATTGTCTGTGCCTGTATGCAATGTGATCTAAAATAATCTGTCCACTTGGCTCCCTTGATGGCCTGTTATCCTTCAGAGAACTCATTTTCCCTGTCTCTGAGCTTCACATCTCCCCAACATTAACTGCACGATTAAAAACTCATTTCAGCTGTAATTCCACCGTTAAGTACCTTTCTTTCTCCTGTGTTAGTCGCCCATAATCCTCCTGGTGACGTATGCCTCCACTTTTCACCAGTCATTTCAACCCATCGCTTCACCAAATGTTTTAATTAAAGACGGAAGAGGCCTACAGACGTAATAAGAAGTTTTTCTAAACCTGAGGAATGAGCGCTTTAAGGAGAGGACCAACTCAAACAGCAGATCTGTCCCTGATCATTCCCTCCACTCGTATGGAATCCACTCATGAGTATTGTGCTGGTTTGTATAGCTTGGCCTCCACTACAATACTTCTATCTCCATTGTTCCCATAGTACAGAAAAGGGATGCTCAAGAACTGCCCAAGGTCAATGAACAGCATCCACACGAGGGAAGAATTCTAAACTGTTTCTTTGACACATTTTTAGTAGGAATGGGACAAGACACGCCAAGTTTTGGTGCAAAACAATGAGATAAGATTTTGACATAATTTATATTAAATAAATGTGCAGTCTAGTTTGCAACTCTGCCTTGTTTTCATGTATCTAATGTCATAGTTTAGCATTTTACTGGACTATAGCTTCTCAAAAGGTGTCACTTTTTAGCTCTTAAAAGTCCTATATTGTGCAAAATTGATTCGATCTTTAAGCTAGTGTTTCTCACAATGCTTTTTAAGGTGGTTGCCCTAGACAACAATTGCTCCCGCCTTGACTGTGCCTTGGTCCTCACTTTCATTTGCACAGAGTCTTTGGTATCACCCCTCACTATCACTGCCTTGACGAGCAAGTTTTCTGCGGGAAACATTGTTTAAGCCCTGCTCCTCAAAAAACATATTTGGAGGTACGTTTTGTTTCATTCACACATGTTTAATCCTTCTTCATCTCCAAAGCTCAAAATGCTCTGTTACGCCTTGTAATGTGGTGATAGTTTTCAATTTAATGGACACCTTTTACCTCTAGTTCAGTAGAGATTGGCAATTCCAGGGCTGAAATCATCCAAATAATTCTAGTGAAGTTGTGTATGGAGTTTAAAAACACTCTTCCCATATTGCCACGTAACAGCACAAGGTGGAGTGTTTTCTCTTTGTGTTTTAAATGAAATCAAACCAAACACAACTCCAGGTATGTTTGTGATGAGGGAGCAATATTATATCATAGATCAGAAAATAGCACAATATGGCCCCTTTAACTGATTTTTTGTCCCAGAAAAATCTCATTTTGTCTTGCGAGACCTTGTAGCGTGAGATCTTGTCTTGTAATTTTGATCACTCCCTGTTCATTTAGCGTGGAAGAAAATGCTTGATAAAAAGACCCCAAAGTTTCCAGGGTAACTAAACGTTGCCAGAAAAACCTTCCAAATGTGCCGTGGAAAGTGAGGTGATGTCATTTGGAAGCTAATCTGAAGGGAGTCTTGTGGAGAGCCTAGATCAGCAGAGGAGGAGGTAACACCATTAGGGACACTCCAGAATGTGCTGCAGTCATGCACTCAAGGCCTCGGACATCAAATATTCATGTCCGCCTGTCTGCACCAGCCTTCTCTTAAATACAGACACTTTCACTTCCATGCTGCTAAGCGCCATTGTTTAGTTTTAGTGTAGGCTGGTGCTTAAGATAATATTAATGTACATTTGTTTTGTGTTTTACAAGCTTGACAAGCCTTTCACAGCTCAAGTCATAATTCATTTAATTCAATTTGGTGGAAAGCTACGTCTATAACCTTAGCTGCCAATCTGCACCTTGGGATCAACCGTCACTTAGCACCACCCCTCGCATACTACATTCATGCATAGGGAAGTGAGAGTCAAAAATCCTAGGTTTACTTTCACACTTTTGAGTAACTTTAAGGTTGAACTGGTGTCAATGTTCAAACAGGAAGGCCCCCAGTGCAAGAGCAGACAGACAAAACTATCAATATGTTCGACTTTTTCCACCATCTGATATGTTGTTTATTGTGGAGTCTGGAAGATCACTAAATCGTTCTCTTGTAAGTCGGCACTCCAAGATTCACTTACGTGGCCCAGATGGTGAAAAGTGTAAGGTGTCATGGCGGCTGAGGCTTTGGGGTTGACCTTGGTAGTCGCGTAGATCTAATTACCCAGTCCATGGCAAAGCGGGAAGGTGCACTGGGGCTCTGTGAGTGTTGGGACTGGGTGAGGAGCACACAGGAGCAGGCTGAGGTTAGCTCCATGGAGCCGCACTGTTCTTTATCAATTTCCCACATGGTATTGATTTCTTTTGCATCCAAGAAGCATTCTACAGATCTGAACTGGAAGAGATAAGACACAGCTGGAGAAGAAGCAAATAAAAGAAAAAAAAGTATCTTTATATATTTTGGTTAGAAGCACACTCCTTCTCTCATCACCTGTGGGACACATTGTTTAACATTGTTTTCTTACTAACCTCAGTTAAAATGACCTGTCGTCAACGTTATTGAAGCTTAATAAAATCTGGTGTATTATAGTGATTTGGCTGTGGAGGCAGAACAGTGGGAATATTCATATTCATATGTATTTGTATGATGATAAGTCCAACTCATAGTAGTAGAAGTCTATACAAAGACTATACAAACTTCTCTTCTCTTTGCCATAGAGAGGGTCAAGTGTTGCTCCTGGCATTGCCACCAGACTGATCTTAAACTATACTTTTGTTATGCTAGTCTAGCTATTGTTTTCTGTGCTATAGACAGTGGTGGTATGTGGTGCTGTTTGGAGTGAAGACAGCTGCACAATATTCAAATGAAGAACAAATACTGCTGCTTCATCAGTATTGACAACCTAGTACAATAATGTCATACATTTCATACAGGTCCATTGACATAACACAGCAACAGCAAATAGCTTCATTTATTCACATGTTTTTATTGATTATGAGTAGATTGCACAGCAGTTAACATGGCCCCGCTGTCAATGAGCGCTATGTATGAGGCAGCTGTTATGACAATAGAGGTGAACATATATGAATGAAAAATCAATTATGTTGATCAAGATTAGTGCAGGTTTAATACTAAAGATAAAATATGTTATAAAGTAATCACTTTAGCTGTTGATATTTTGTGAGTAAAATTATGGAGACATTTTATGCTAAATGGGCTTTTAAGAGTGTTTAACCGTGTTATATTGGTCTCTTTCATCATCATTTCTTTGAACTTTATTTTGAGCAATTGATTCAGGGATGCGTAAGTCATCATGTATTGTCTAACTATCAAGGTTTGAGTGCTCTGAAAATCTACTACCCCCTATGGGGGTGTAGATCAAAAAGAGCCTTTGTTTTTAAGTGCAGGTAGCAGATGCAGTTGCAGAAGCAAAGCACAGACCAGTGTGCGTCCTGCACCACTGTGCTGGTGATTACTGTACTTGAAGTGATCTCTTTTAACCCTTTACACACTTGTTGGACTGTGCCGTGTGACTGTGCAAATAATCACATTTTATATTTGAGATCGAGATTCAGTCATTTAATGGTCAAGTATTTTTTAAATGTGGGATCCACATCCAGACCCTTTTGAAAAGTCTTTTTGTTCTGGAAATTCATATTGAAAGACAAATTTAAATTAATTTGTTTTTTCCCCACTCCTACATGTACTTGTTAAGTACATGTAAGCTTTGGCCTAAAGCCTCTGTAACTAAATGTGATTGAAAATGTCCAGTAAAGTTGCACTTAAAACAGGATGTTAATAGAAAAGATCATTTACAACCTCCATTTTAGGGGCACTCCAATACACATAAAGGGATCATATCTGCAGTTGGTATGCATTATGTTTTTATTGTAGTTAATGTATTTATTTTATTATGGACACTGATTGTGGCACTGAAACAGGCTCATAGCTCCACTTGAACCAGTGCTGCCTGTGTCCTTGGGCAAGGCAATGTAGATTTTCAGCCTTGCTTCTGCCAGTCTGCTCCAGGGCAGCTGTGGCAATACTTATCAAATACTTTATTATTGTTAATATTTTTGCTAAAAGATGTTTTGTATGCTTCTTATTCCCTATTCCGGTTAAGCCATTTTTATTTTATTCACAGCTATTTCCTATAACAATTCTTGATTAATGACTTTGAGAATGCATCTAGAATATATTACATGCATTTGCTCTCCAGTCATTTACCCAATTAACCCTCAGGTCATCCATATTATGCTTAAGTCTGTTATGGTCTGAGACAAAAATGTGAGCAGTGGTTTGGTAAATGGCAAATACTGGCGAGTACTTAACACTGACCATAAGTTACATCACTGTAATGTACATAAAAGGGCATATTACACCTTTTTCTGGAGTTGTTTAGTTTTGAGTTTTCGAGGAGGAAACAACAACAACAACATGACTTAAAGTTCACAAGAGTAAATTTTGTGCAATATAGGACCTGTAAAATTTGAAACCATTTTGGCTTTACTTTCTCCCTTGGCTTGCCATGTTGGACATCTGGTTAGGGGCAAGTGATAAAGATACGGTGCCAGTGCCTGGTTTGGGCGGCTCTCACTGCAGCTAAAGTTCTCCTGTTGTTTGAGGCATAGCCCGAGGACAGTCCTTGCTGAGATAAATGTTTGTGCCTTTGAGTTCTTTGTGCCTTTCGCTGTGCCATTTCCTTATCCTAAAGCTTCCAAATAAGCGCATCTTGGCTCGTGGTTGGGGCTGAAGTGCAGCCCTGAATATGATAAGTGACCTGACGTGACCGCTGAGTCGTGTGTCCCATATGCATTTGTTTTCAAGAGGCTGTTCTGTATTCTGCGCTAAATTGTTCTCAGTTCCTATCTATTCTCTGCACACTGTTTTGCTCTGCCCAGACTCCGAGAACTCAAGTTTCTGTTTGACATTCACGATATTCCCCAGGCTGTATATAAAAGTACTTTTTAAATTGAATGACTATTTAGTTACACTTTCCCACATACAATAGAGGTGGAATGCGGAAAATCTAAAAAAAAAAAATGAGCCTTTTGAAACTGTGAATCAAATGTTTACCACAGTGTAGGTGTCTTCTATTTATGGGACTTGGCAAATGATTTTTGCAGCAGGAGATAGATCATATAAAGGCAGGAACTGGGTTTCAGTGTTTGATTTTTGACAGGAACAGCAGTGCAAATATTTTTGCCATGAAGTACTAAGGTATAATGTATAATTGAGCTGTTTCTACCTGTAAAGTGATTTCATAGGCTTAAAATGTGAACAATGAAGATTTGTCTTTCTAAACTTATCTTCACCGCATGTTACTATACATGTTCTATTGTTAATTGCTTTGTCTCTGAGCATGTTGATGCTGGCATAATTTATAAAACCCCTGTAACAGTTAAAACAAGTGGGCGTGCAAAGAAATGTGTGAAGAAGAAAATATCATAGTTGATAATGAGAACACTGGATTCTAAAAATGATCCCCAGAGATCACAGAGAGATGACAGCCATTAAAACACAGCTTTCTCCTTCCCTGTCATCTCCTGTAACGAGTTTGTCATGTGATTTTGAACGAGGCTGAAGGTGTTGATGATGCGTGCCTCAGTGCAAACACCTTGATTATGCTCTGCCTAAACATACACATGCACAACAACATACTCATACTCGTAAGAGATTCATTATCCTAATGGCCACAGTATTCAGCCTGTCATAGCCAATTAGCAATGCCAAGTGGTGATCAGGGAGCAAGAATAGACTGCACAAATGCAGGTCAGCTCTCTAGTTATTTGTGCTGGATGCATCTAGGTTATGTATCTATTTGTAATGATACAATTATGTTTGACATGTCACCTACTGTGATTTGCATATGAAATATTTATAACAAATATTTTTGGTTTGTATTTTTTTTTCTTTCGCTGTTGAATTATTGTTATGTTGCAGTATTTAGCCTTAGCTGATGGTGTCCCAGGTCTCTGACCGTGGACTGTGCTATCCCCTGTTGAACCGTTTTGGCATGTTGTGTAAACACTCAAGTGTCATGATACGCAGTAATTACTAATTACCAAAGACCCGTGGCGAAGAGAGCTGTTGAAAAGTCTGCTGTGGAGACAACATTGAGGATGTTTGTGTCAGATCTAGGAAGTAATAAGTTAATGAACAACCTAACCTGTAAGTGACTGTGAATGTGAGAAAAAGCACAGTTATAAACTACTGTAAACTAAATGAGAATGAGAAATTTCTTCTAATGTCTGTTGTTGATGAGATATGTTGGTGGAATTTATGATAATATTTTTTCTACTCTTCTCATGAGCTCCTATAGACAATTTCAAATACAGAGTTGATACATAAACAGTGATTGTTGAAGTTTGGATATGTGGTAGTTGAATGATGTAATAGTCATTCTAGTGGGTGTCAGGGATGCAGAGTGTGAGAGAGGAGCCCAGTGACAGGTACAAGCCGCTGTTAGAATGCTCTGCTGTAGAATGTCTGAAGATGAGAGTCCAGCGAGAGGCCAGGATGATGTGCACTGGTCAGAGCTGCGTTCAGACGCTGTGGGATGACTCATCCTGTCCAACTGGAGACAAGACAGAGGCTCGGCTGGAGGATCAAGACCACGAGGGCTCCGGTGGCTCAGCGGCCGAGCACTGCACTTCTAAAACTGGAAGATCAGAGGTCTGATTCCCACTCTGATCAAATTCTGCTGCTGTGTCCTTGGGCAAGACACTTTGCCTAATACAAATGTGGTGTGAGAGCGTAAAGTACTTTACCCCCACTTAGTATGATCTGAATGAATAACAGCTGAATGAATTGCACTTTGAGAGGCTTTGTTAAACCTGGAAATCACAAGTGGAAAATTATTATTATTATTATTATT
>KN490879.1:0-37834 GCA_000787155.1 Scartelaos histophorus | reverse complement strand
TAGATCTCTGTTAAAATGCTGTTTCCTCATCACCATCACCATTTGTGTTTTGTTTCATTCACCCATATTTAACCCACAAATGCTGAGTTCTAATTATTACTTGGTTTGGTGGGACAGTAAATGTGGTAAATATTATCATAGCTTTACAACAGTTAAATGTCAGCTTGTGGAAAATACAGGAAGTTCTAAGATGGAAAACCTCAAGATATGGAAACACTGAAAATTCTGTTTGAAATTCATGGACAATTTATCTGCAAGTAACATATTTTTCTGGTAGTGTACCTTCATTTAACAAAACAAAGAGGTCATAATTTATATCTATTAATCTCATCATAACTAGTATAATTTGTAAAGTACCTCTACATATGCAATATCTGCTGCCATATCACAAAAATCTAAGCAATACTAGTCATATGCACTTTTAGTAATATTGATGTCCATGTGTATAATTGTGTCAGCTAAAATAAACAGTATTTTATTATTTTATTTTACAGAGACAGATGACTTAAGATGGAAGTTTAAAAGGACAAAATTTGCTGATTATGTGAGAGAGAGAGAGAGAGAGAGAGAGAGAGAGGCCAAATACAGCCAATTTGTCAAGAGATTCATTTAGATGTCTGCACTGATAAGAAAGACCACCTATGCTGAGAGGGACATTTCAATTTTGTTCATAATCAGAAGATAAATACATTTTAAAAAACATTAAAGCATTCCTGAAGTTTTGTTTTAAATGAGCTTTGTATTCCATACATGTTTTGGGGTCATTGCTGTCAACAGTTATACACTATACATTAGAGTAATAAATATGTAGTATTAGTTAATGCTAATATAGGACTGTCACAAAAACAAAAACAAAGTTCAATAAATTGCTGAAGCAAGTATTGATGATAAATATAATATATTGGAACCAAACCAAAGCAGAATTATCCTCCCAATTTGTTTCACATTTTGGTTAATCATTCAAACTTTTATAGCTCATATCTCATCATATTGCAGAAAAAATAACCAAAATATTCCCCTCCAGTACAAAGACAAGCCACACACATATTGACCCCAAAAATTATTGTTCCATCTATCATATATTGAACATTAATATATATTTAAAATTGTTGTAATGAAAGTATTGGTAGAAGGAAAAGTGTGTTATGTGATTATGTAGGCAACAAAAACACGAACTTAACCTTGATTATACGACTACACACTGATGACCTCTACCCTATCCTGGATGAGCCCCCTTCTGTCTGGAGTCTTGAGTGGGCTCTGGTTATTACAGATTTGACCTTTATCTGCAAATGTCCTGGAAAAACCTGCAGCCTGCCCATCCTGGTTCAGTCCTGGTTCAGTGCTGGTTCAGTCCTAGTTTAGTCCTGCTTTAGTTCTGGTGTAGTCCTGGTTTAGTCTTGTTTCAGTCCTGGTTCAGTGCTGGTTCAGTCCTAGTTTAGTCCTGCTTTAGTTCTGGTGTAGTCCTGGTTTAGTCTTGGTTCAGTCCTGATTCAGTGCTGGTACAGTCCTGGTTTAGTCCTGGATTAGTCAAAGGGAGTGGATCTCTCCTTCACTATGTTTGTTGATTTAGCTAAGACCCAAAAGGCGAGGCTTTGATTTTGGGCTTTACAAAAATAGATTGAGTTGAATGGATTAACCTGCAATATTCCACGGCTTCTCCAAACAGCTCTGACCCATTCGTTTTGGGTTGGGATCTCCGCTCAAAGTCAGACACTCGGAAAACAGACAGACTGGCGTTCACGTATCCCAGCATACAGCTGCAATCACAGAGGCAGGATTGTAACAAAATATAAATAATACTATAATATACTAATAATATAAAAAGTGAACCAAACAGAAAAAAGCAATATGAACTGACCCCTCTCCGGCCCGGCCCTGCCCCGCACATGGTCCATACTTGTAGGCATAAACCAGGCGAGGGATGAAGTCTGACGTTACAGCAATCACAAAGGCATTGGTGATCACCGCTAGTATCCCAATGCCCTCCAGGATGCCATACCAAATCCCTGCAACCAGCAAATAAGACAATTTGGGTCAAAACAAGAGCAGTCATTTATTAAATATATTCTAAAAAATTCAAATCTATGAAACAGTATAACACTTTTTATTAAGAGAGTGTGAATCTGGTTTGGATTATGCTCTCATTTAGCAAATCACAGGCTTCAGATATTTTGTCAAACTCTAATGCATTAGTTCACATTAGATCATTAGTAGAGTAAATTAGTGTGAAAGTGATTTTTACAGTAAATCACTGTAATTTCACAGTGAACCAATTTACAGTAAATTACTGTGAAAGTGATTTTTTTACAGTAAATAACCGTAATTTCACAGTGAACCAATTTACAGTAAATTACTGTGAAAGTGATGTTTACGGTAAATTACCGTAATTTCACAGTGAACCAATTTACAGTAAATCACTGTGAACGTGATTTTTACAGTAAATCGCTGTAATTTCACAGTGAACCTGTTTAGAGTAAATCACTGTGAAAGCGATTTTTACAGTAAATAACCGTAATCGGTTTATATGATTGTTAAAAGCAGGGACTTGCCTATGTCTTTGGCCTGTGAGGGCAGAGGTCGTCTCCACTGTGTCACAAACTTGTAAGCATCCAGGCGGATCTCGATGATGTTGTTCAGTAAAGCCAAAAGAGGAGCCAAAGGAAACGCCGCCACGAAGATGGTGGTGAACCCGAACTGCAGAACTGAGACAGGAACATGTGACTATATTAACTTCTTGGTTTCTTTTCAAGGCAACACAATACAATATAATAATCAATTCAAAAAGAGCCCAAGAAGTTAATACATAAAGGAAGACAAACCCTTTTGGACTATGTGACTATGTTAATTATTAAAAGAACATATCAAATGTTTATTGCATGAAACTTCAAATGGGTGAACACAACTTTCTTTTCATTGTGCACACATAAAGTTCAAGTCCGAGCTAAAACAGTTCTTTATCTGTGCACATATGGCCACTAAAAGTGTTTTGTTCTGCATTCTTATTTGTTTGTTATTGTTTTAATGGTGCACTTTTCTGACGACAACCTGTTTGTCTCCATGGAAATGTTAATTCTTTGGTTTAAACTGTCCACAGTATGTACAGTACAGTACTGTAATCATTTTTGCATTTATTCGACTACAGGTGTTTATTTTTTATAAGACCTGTAGTCAAATAAATACAATCTAAAGTCGTTTAAGTGTTTATTTTAATATCTTGAAAACATCCATTCTTACTGTAAGTACTGTAATTTTGGCTTGCAAGTTAATGAAGTGTTTCAAAACACTTCCTTTTCTAGGAATCCTTAACATGTCTAATTCTATTTTCTTGGAACTCTGACTTACAAATATAGCTGGTAACTGTGGTGCAATGTGAAATGATAAGAAATTGGTAACAGACACATAACTCAAGATGGATAAAGCTGAAAAAACTGTGGCCACAAAGGATCACACGTCTTGTTATTTGCACCAAATGCGTAACGTGCATATAAATCCTCCAGGCTCAGCTCAAGCTTAATCACTCTTACATAACACTGACTCCAAACATGCCCAAATGAAAAATGTTTTGACCAGATTAGAGCTGATCTCATCTATCAAATCTCACTTTAAATCACGAACACGGAGGGCCATCAGAAAAGACTTGACTGAAAAGACTGGACATACTCATCTCCAAGTATTCGTCAAACAGTCCATATTCATTCATGGGTTGCAGGTTGAAATCCCTTTCCCACTGAGGAAAAGCGGACTTTGCACCGGGACCATGGTCTTTCCTGAGTCTGCGGCGAGTCCACCAGTTCTGCAGAATTCTAAAAAAAACCCCCCCCCCCCAAAAAAACCCACACAATTACATGACAATATAATGATATAATAAATAAATAATAGCAGATTTTTTGGCAATATATTTGAATGTGTTAAGTACATTGTATTTTGAACAACCCAGAAGCATATGAAGAGATTAAACAGATGTCATTTGTTGTGTCTTACCTTAAGATTGTGTTTTCTATTTGTCTATTTATTTTACTCTTTAAACTTTGTGGACAGATAGAATTTGCTGTAACTTTGCTTATTACTGTATTAAATAACGTTTGTATCCAAGCAGTTAAACGGTGCGGCAGAAGTAGTTTAGCAAATATATTTTACTTCTACATGAGAAATCTTAAATTAAAGGGCCCGTATTACATTATTTTCTTATCTATGTTATAATGTTCATCAAAAACATACCTGGTGTTGTGTTTTGCTTCATTCATATGTTTAAAACACAAATCCTGCATATTTAGGTTCTTAAGTTCTTCTCTCAAACAAAAAACAGTCCACCTTGTGATGTCATGTGGTAATACAGGAAATGCTCCATTGTGTTTTTAAACGCCAGACACCTTCATTAGAATAATTTGGATATTGACAATCTCTACTGAACTAAACTTTACTAGCACCACATGACATCACAAGGTGGAACAGAGCATTTTGAGCTTTGGAGATGTAGACAAACTAATAATATAAGATTACCTAATGCTGAATGAAACAAAACACAACTCCAGGTATGTTTTTGAGGGAACAACATTCTAGCATAGTTTAAAGCTCAAATGAATCAATTTAGTGCAACATAGGACGTTTAATATTCATTTGAAGAAAAAAATCCCTATCACTATTAGTTTATCAAAAGTGATCGAATGCAAAGGACCTACGGAGAGCCCAGTTCAATGACATTGTTCCAGGTTTGTTTGAGGACCATGATGATGCCCATCTGCAGACACAGGTCAATGAGGCAGCCGCTGGGGTGGCACTGTAAGAAACAAAGAAGTATGGCATTTTTGTTACTTATTTTGAAAGTATTATTGCCATTAATATTTTCTCTGTTATTAAAATATATTGTGATGTGTGAGCTACTGCATCCAAATAATTTCCCTTGTTGCTCAATAACGTCTATTAATATGTTCCTTGGAGAAACTACATTTTTAGATGAGAACTAATTTTGTAACATAAAAGCATATCTTGTGTATCCACCAAGTTAAAGGTGCACGTTAAAGGTCTGTCTTCATGGACATATTACTGTTTTACCATGGTTATTCCACAGTATAGAAAACTTGGTAATCACAATGCAGTTAATATTTAGAGGTATTGAAGCAAACCTTGTACAGATTCATGTTTTAAAGTATTTCTGAGCTATAAAAACACCTGAAATTGAACAAGTGCAAGGGAGATATGTTTAATGCCCAACTGTGGAACATTCTAGGAAAAGAAATAACATTTCCATGGAGACAAGCAAGTAGCAGACCCTAGTAGGTGTTACACAGTGCACCTTTAAGGCTTTGGGTTCATTTGACCCATTCTCTCATGCAATGAGCAACTCATTAGGATGTTTCAAGGTGGCAGGGCTGTACAGCTCCCTAAACCAGACAATATAAAATGGTAGAACGTTATTTAAGAGAAGTTCCCCCTCAGCTTGTATGGACAGGAATAATATACACCCTGATGTCCGCCCACACAGTTTTTGCACTTGCATTGTTTAACTCGATACAGCACTTTCCTGATTGCTTCTACAGGGAGAACTGCAAAGTAAAAATCAATGAAAAATGAACAGTGAAGTTTGACATCTGACTGCTCATACATTATTGCAGAGGTAGATGCTTGCATTTCAAATCTGCCAATTCCAGTCCTCAATAATTATAAATATTACAAGATACACAAGCATATTTGTGAAAGTAACAGTGGCAACACTTGTTGACGTAACTTGCATTTCTTTATACGGGCAGCAAAAACAATATTTAAGAAATTTTACATTTTAAATGAAATCATATGAAGTAATTACTGGTTGCGAGATCTTTCTGTGGATATGTCATTGCTTTGCCTGGAATGATCCAGGGTGAAAAATTATTGACCCTCCACCAGAAAAGTTACACAATGCACCTTTAAGCAAGAGTAACCAATGATAAAACAACAGATTTGACAAATTTCGATTTTCTGAATCAGCATGTTATTTTTTTGTTCCACACTCTGCTTCAATTCTATACAAAAGCATTATCTCAGCTCTCAGAGAAGGGCCAGCTCAGGTCTTTAGCCTTTAGCTCAGTGGAGTGTGTAACGGCTCCATAAGCAGCTGACACACTCAGTACTGCAGAGGAGGGGCACAAGGGCACTCTGCAGTAACACTGTAAGATTCCATTTAAACACTTGATAATACATAATGCTGTAGGTATTCTCTAATAGGACAGGGGGAAAATACCTCCTCCAATTTCCAGCGGTTGATAAGGCGGAGATAGGCACCGGGTCTTCCTGTGAACCTGTATATGGAAAATATGTATATAAAAAGTGATATATAATATAATATGTAATACTAATATAATCTGAATCCAGTTTGATTTGACTTGGACCATGCTCTCATTTGACACATTTTAGGCCTCAGATAATCAGTTTAACTCAAATGCAAAGCAAAATGACTGACCGTCCTAGGAAGAAAGCAATGTAGAAAGTGGAGGAGTTGAGGTTGACAAACTGAAAGAGGAACATCTTCAGAGTGAAGCTGTTCTCCCACTCAGACTCTGTCCTAGGCTGCTCTGTGGACACATTCACAAGGGACAAAATGAGAATACAGACACTTGCAAATGAGCGATACAGCAAATTTATATAATCATTTTCTTGGAGCAAGATACAATCCCAGTTTTATGATGTGGTAGAGGGACTGCTCCACTGTGCTACCACTACATGACATCACAAGGTGGAACAGAGAATTTTGAGCTTTGTAGTAGACCAATAATTAAGGGTTATTCAAGCATGGGTAAATGAAAAAATAAAATAAAATCAACTCCATATTTTTGCTGAGGTAACAATATCATAAAATGTCCAAAAGCTCAGAATAGACAATTCTGTGTAATGTAGGATCTTTAAGAGGTATATAAAGTAATCAACACTTCTGATAATTCACACCTCATAGTGACTGGTTGAATCCAGCTGTCACTCACAAAGAACCATAGAGTCTAAAAATAGGTGAGGTGGATTAGGAAAATGTGTCTATGTTTGGGCAGCTGCATTAAATAGAGGACCAGTGAAGCAGATTATCACGGGGATGAGATCACAATAGGATTTTTACCACCATAATGCTCAATACTACCTTTGAATGTATGTAGTTACCAATGTATTGCAAATTACTGTACTTGGACTTAAAACAATAACAAACCTACCAAGGTTTGTGAGAAGAAGTGCCACTTTTTCATAGAGCTGCAAACAACATGAATAATTGTTATATTTACTGTTACTGAATGACATTGCAGCAGTATTAAGTGAAACGTACCACATTGAGGAGCATGATGACACAGAAGTTGATGCAGACTGCAGTTCCAGTTGTGGCCACCTGAGAGTTGTTCCTGATGAGAGCCCAGCCAAACGCCGCAAACGTGCTAACGGTGATCACACGGTAAATCACTATACCGAACACAGCAGCTATCACCACCAGAATCTGTAACACAGTGGATTAGTAGCACAGTGTTAGACAAAGCCTTTACTAAATCTCATAAAATACTATACATTTAAAGGTGCATTGTGTCACTTTTTTGGTATAGGGCCTATCAAATGCTTATTGTTGGTCTCACAGTATGACATTAAACCTTTCTGTCTTCATGGAAACCAAACCAGACCAAGTTACAGATCAGATCTGTGAAGAGCCAACCCTGCTCAAAGTTAGAATACCTTTTTCAGGCATTTTTGAGCCATAAAATCACCCAAAAATGAATAAATGTAAGTTAGAGCTGTTTAATGTCATACTATGGAACATTCTAGTCCGAGCAGTGACATCTCCATAGAAACAAGCTGAAATTAATTTGATCTTTTTTTTTAGCCTTTTTGATTTTTAATATAGACTATACCTCCCACCTCTACCATGAAAGGCGTGTTATACTTGTAGGTGCAGTGTTGTGTTTTTGTTTCATTCAGTTCTTTGAGTAATCCTGCATTATTAGCCTGTTTACATCTCCAAAACTCAAAATGCTATGTTCCACCTTGTGATGTCATGAAGCGGTAGTTTTCAAGTTAGCAGTTAAATTTTACCTTTTGTTCAGTAGAGATTGACAATTCCTGGGCTGAAATCATCCACATGATCCTAATGAAGATGTATAGAGAAAAACACAACGAAGCACTTCCTTTATTACCGTAAGACGTCACAAGGTGTTTTCAGTTTGAGAGCTAAATATGCAGGGTTTGTGTTTAACATGTGTGAATGAAACAAAACACAACTCCAGCCCTGTTTGTGATGAGAAAACAACATAACATAGATTAGAAGTGTAATATTGGCCCTTCAAGTTTTATGTTTGAAAAACTCTCACCATAAAGAAGATGCCAGAGGCAGACACCACAAGGCGGCTGTATTTGTCAGTGAAAGCCTGGTACGGCTCTGGTTTGCCTGAAATGGGGTTCATTCGCTCCTTCTTCGAGTATTTGGCCTCAAACTGGGGGCGAATTTCCTCCTAAAAATATAATTTGGTCATGATATTACAATAAACAATATATCTATTATTAACTCCAGTCCAGTTTAGTTTCATTTACATTACAAAGTCGTTAAGAATCATTTGACCAATAAGAACAACTGGTCATGTCAAAGGGTGTGTGACACAATCTAATAGCACTATGAACATAATCCTACCTTTTACCTGCGTTATCACTTTGATTGCTTGTGTTTTTTGTTGTGTAATAATTGTGTGGACTATAGGTTAAGTACTGCTTAGAAGTACTGTGCACAGCAGAGGATACGGGGCTAATGAGCCACACCCCTAACTAAAACTCTGACTTTTTCTATTGGACGCTACCACTAAACCCAAAAATATAAAAGTGCCCTGATGCAGGTCTCACGAGAAAAGCAGGAAGTAAGCAGTGAGACACTGGCACCAAAGAAGCAGAGGACAAGGAGGACGCACTGGCCACAGGAACAGGGAGAGCAGGATGAGATCGACAAGGCACGCAGACAGATGAGTAAAGAAACATGTGAAATACCTGCTTGGTGCACCTACTGCTGAGTATGTGTGTGTGGTGTGTGGGGGGGATGGTGCAGCTAAACCTGAGGAACTGGAGGCACATAGTTGTGAGGGACAAGCCTACCGCAGACACGATACACATTTACCCAAGCTAAGTTAAAGGGACACGTACCACTTGTCTTAACCCGAGGTTGTTTTGTTGTATTGGCCGAGCAGTCAGTGAGCTCTTCTCCCTTACTCCTACAGGGTTGTTTTGCGTCAGAGCCTGGATGTGTGCAAGGCCAGAGGTGACTCCCCACCCTGGCCATCTGGAGAGTAGCATAAGGCCCACCAGAGATAAGTAGTAAGAGATGTCCGCAGCCTGCCAACTCTTGGCATGGTTTGTTTTGCAGTGTAGCCTCTTGTGTGATTTCTCTCCACTGTTACAGAGGCTGGGGCGGATGTAACCTACTCCCTAATTGCTGGTGCACAGCGGGAACAGAGCGGGCCAAGACACATGCCAGCTGGATTGATCGGATCAGACATATTGTGCACACCTGTTAAGTTAAAGGGATGTGCACTCACTACTCATATTTAACTAATTACTTGGTGTTGAGTGCATTTACTCCACACACAGAGTTGCTGCAGAGGTGTAAACTGGCGCTCATATCATCCGCCACAAGGAGTCATCCAGCGTTCAGGACACAGACCTGTCAGACACCAAACCAGCCAACGGGAACAGGGCCTAGCTCGGATGTCTTTTGGATGTTTTTTTTAACAGTAATAACAGCACGTTACTGAACTCATGATCAACCAAGCTTGTTTAGTAGACATTTTTATAGCCAAATTCATTTACTGGCTTATTTTAGTAGAGCGTTTTTTCTACCCAGAATAGATGGACTATTTATAGTAATAATTTTTATATCAAATATCGTTGTAATAAAGACTGACTGCTGTCTCCATTCTTAAAAGTGGAAATATACTGGTGATCTGAAATGTGTGACAGTCACACATTATAGCATTATCATATCTTAAAGGTACACTGTGCAACTTTTCTGGTGGCAGCTCTGCCATCTGCATGTCTCCATGGTGATGTCATTGCTTTGCCTGGGATGTTCCACCGTATGGCAATAACCAAATATATCTTGTATTTATACATTTACTGGTGTTTTTATTTCTCACAAATACAGCTAAGACATGCATTCTTACTGTGAGCCGGCCCACTTCTCCACAGACAGATCTGACCTGTAACTTGGCCCGGGGTGTGGCCTGACTGTCTACATGGAGACAGTTAAACTAAATGCTATACTGTAGAACATTCCAGGAAAAAACAATAAAATCTACATCGAGTCAATCAGAAAAGTTACAAAGTGCACCTTTATTGTTGAATAACTTATTTAATAAAATGAAATAGATCTCGACTTTACCGACATCTTGAATTATTCATTTCTGCAGTGCGACAAAGTGTGAAAGTTTGATTCCCTCTTGTCACTGTCTCAGTCAGAGCCTCACAGAGCCACAGTGTGACTGACACTTAGAGATTGAGACTTGACACATAAAAACATTGTACACAGCACGACACCACTGCAGTGTAGAGCTTGGTCTATAGACTCAACTGGGTCCACTGTCAAACAGGGTCATTCATCTAGCTGACTTTACATGTTTTTACATGAATGTATTACTTGTTCAGTGGATTTTTAAATATCTTAAATGGGAATCAAGTTATTAATTAATTGTGTGTATTGTTGTATACCTCCTCTTCCTCCCAGTCCACAAGGTCCCAGTCATAGGCCAGCACTGCTCTGCGTCTTTTCCAGAACTCTAGGAAAACAGTTGCTGTAAAAAAAAAAAACACATTAAAACTGAAGAAGTATACTGTTGTAGTATTTAGTTAACTCAGAAAACAACCTTAGGTTTTTGATTAGATAAAAGGTAGACTTTTTTTAAGAATATCAGTTCAATATCAATATCAATATCAGTTCAATGCTTTTTGAAAAAGTGAACTCCACCCTCAGCCTCTTACACTGTAACAGCAGGAACCCTTTTAATGAGGACATTTGAACAGATTCTCTGCAGCAAGTCAACCTGAAAATGTACTTTTGCCCAAAACAGTTGACACAAACAGCATAGATCTTTACAAAATCTATACATGCTTTAACATTTCCCATACATAAAATGAATTGTATTTTTATATTTTAAGGGTTTCAAACTCCATTCGAGGTAACAAAAGTCACTTGGGGTCCTTTATAAGGAAAATACAGCATACTGTTTTGTATAAGAAAAAAATATATATTTTACTGGGAGAAAGCGCTGTAGTACTGCTGAACTGATGACAAACTTTGCAGAAATATTAAACAACACACCAACTCCTATTTTACCTTCCTCTTGCAATCATATGGTAGAACATTTTAATAATAAACTACAATTACTGATAAACTATATAGCTAAACTTACTGATAACTAAAAACTAAAATTATTGATACCCTTTTTAACTGCATAAATCCTGGATGGCAGCAAATTTCCACCAGCTTAACCAGGGCAAAACTGAGGTTTTAATTATTGGTCCTGAGGCTGAGAAAGAGGCTCAAAGCTAAGCTCCAAACCTACTCACTTAACCCCAGTGAGAGGGTCAAAAGTTTAGGAGTTTTTGATAGTGAGCTTAGTTTTAGGCCACATATCAGGTCTATTACTAAATCTGTTTTTTATCATCTAAAAATATAGTTAGAGTCTGGCCATTTCTCTCTCAAGCCAGTGCAGAGACTTTGATACATGATTTAAACCACGTTGATTACTGTTATGCTCTCCCTTTTGGTCTTCCAAAGAAAATTACTGCTCCATTGCAGCTACTCCAAAAGTCAGCAGCAGAGTTGCTGACGAGCACCAGGAAGAGAGAGAGAGCACATCACACCAGTGCTGAAGTCTCTGCACTGGCTTCCTGTGAGCTTCAGGATAAATTTTAAAGTTATTTTATTGGTTTATAAAGCTCTTAATGGTCTTAGTCCTATTTATTTATCTACTCAGCTTTTGTCATCAGACCCTCTCAGACTCTCAGGTCCTCAGGTAACAAAAACTCACAGTGAGTCATTGTCATTTTTCTGTTGCATGTGAAGCACTTTGTGCAACATTTCAAATGTATAAGAAAGTGCTATACAAATAAAATTTGATAGACTGACATACTCATATTTAATATTTTTAAGTAAGACTTTGTGGGCTAAAATGGCTCAATATGTGAACATTTTATTTAATTTTTTCAATTCATATTGATTTATATAGCACATTTAAAACAGCTTCAGCTGACCAAAGTGCTTCACATAATAGTCAACAAAAACAGAAAAAAAAACTGATATAACAAATATATACGTTTTTCCCCTTTTGAGTCCAGGAGTTAAATAAACTATTTCAAAAGGTGAGTATTTGCAGCAGTGACAGTCCCTCTCAAGACAGGAGGGGC
This sequence comes from Scartelaos histophorus, assembly GCA_000787155.1. Lineage (NCBI taxonomy): Eukaryota > Metazoa > Chordata > Actinopteri > Gobiiformes > Gobiidae > Scartelaos > Scartelaos histophorus. The sequence continues at coordinate 25,447 of KN490879.1, read as the reverse complement.
TGTTGGAGACCAAAGTCCCAAAGGCTCTCACCTTACAAACTATATCTGCATTCCTGTTCACAGCATGACAGAGTGAGAGAGATAGAGAGAGATAGATGGAAAGAAAAAGAGACAGAGAGACAAAAAAGAGAACAAAGGAAGAGAGGGTGAGAGAGACAGAGACAGTGTGCTAGTTGGGAGAATTTATCTTGCACTAATAAACCAACTGGAGTGGATTTTCTTCCTGTTTGACCAATTTTCCTCCTTCTCCAATTCTAAGGATTTTGTAAAGGTACTGTCAAGTCAAACTCAGTCAATATGTTTAGATAGCTTGTCATTATTTGAAGTATGTATGGAGTAGTGCTTTCAAAATTATTAATGGTTTACTCTGTCAGATCATTTGAACTTTGGATACACAGTGTTCTTGGACTTTGTGTTAACTTCAATTGCACAAGTCTGGAAATATATGACTAAACTGGGTATTCTAACTAGAGACTTGAGCCTTAAATAAAGAAAGGGTTAATGTTTTGCACTAAACCCTCAGGTTAGAGGTCAAACATCCAAATTGAGCAACTCCCTGACTCTCTGAGTTTAAATGTTTTTCTTGATTGTGCAACAACCTGACAGGCAGACCCCCACCAGAAAGCTGCATAGTGCACCTATACATAAATGTATTACTAAATACCCAGTTTCATTTTTGTTATGTGCAGACAGTGACATTGTGTTCTGACGAACTTTGACTAAAATGATTAACTTAACGCTGAGATGTCTCTTGTAGGACTGAGGAACAATGGGATTGTTATTGAACCACACAGAGGCTTTGGACCCATTTGAACCCAGCACCCACTGGGATTCCACCTCACAGCTGTCTGCAGCTGGTCTGTTCAAATATCTGTTTTATATTTGGAAATAATTCTGATTTATTTAGATTCAATTTTATACACTTTTATTTTCTCAAGTATAACGAAAATTAGAATCATGATTATTTGACACATAATTTAAATGACATTTATTTCATCTCACCAAATTAAGTCAAAATTAGACAATTATAATCCTAATCCTAATCACACTAAAGTGCATTCAAGTGCTATGATTCATACTCAGGAATTCAGGAATGATGTCAGAAACACAACACACAGGTGCACAACACACACATTGCTGGTAAAGAAATAGAAAGTCCACTTGCACAGAAAGGCTGATATATTTGTATGACTGGCCAAACAGAGGCCATCATTTAGAGTAAATAATAAAAAAGTCATTATTTAACATAGCTCAATAGTTCCAAGTACAGTCTCTTCTCACTAAAACAGCCCACAGTATCCCCTTATATTGCACATTTTAATATAGACTACAAAACCCACGCTGTGTTGCTGAGCTGAACGCCGTTGTTTACACTTGATCTGACTTTGTTCTCAGCAGTGGACGCCATAGTGGTACTGGGAGTGTTGACCTTTGCCCTCCAGCTGTATTTGGTGCTGTACTTCCTGTTCAGATTTTGGAGACTGGACAGCAAAGTAAAAAAGGCTCTCAAACAGCCCCAGTACAAGCAACAGAACAATGGTGAATATGTATGGACTTTAGGTCTATTGTGCGTTATTAAGTGCTTCAACTAATCTATAAAAAGGTGTATTGTGTATTGTGTATAAATGTAAAAATGTGAAATGAAAACACAATTTTAGGTCAAGATAGTTTCAAATTCAATTTGATTTATTGCCAAAAAAGTTGCCTGGAAGAATCCAGACTCACAGCTGTACCAGGATCTGTATAACAAATACAGAGACATATCCTTCTGGATTTCCAGGCAACCAAAAAAAAAGGCAGGATTTAATAAAATTGTTGATTTAACCAACAGTGAAACAATTTGCCTGTTTGTCACTCGTCAGTAACAGGGAGGTAGATCAACCAGTCAGTGTTTCCAACCAATTTCTAGAATATGTGAACTAAGAAACAGACCAAACTGGTTGTTTGAACTAGTTAGTCTAGTTAGTCTTTAGTTAGTTAGTATCATTCATTGTTTTGTTTCTTTTTTCTCATTACCTCTACAAGAGTTATTTAACATTTTTCTTTGCTGCAAAATTCCATAAATGTTTCTTTATATATTTGATGTATGTAAGTATATCAAATGTAGAAAGTAATAAACAAGTAGACAGCAAAAAAAAAAAACATTGAATGAGAGGGTGTGTCCAAACTGGTAGTGTACTTCTGAACATTACTTCCAACATGTAACTGCATTGTTTCTCAACTTTAAAGATACTCTGCATAACATTTCTTTCTGGGGTCTACCAGCGGCTGGTCTCCATGGAGATCTTATTGAGTCCTATTACATTCCATTTGGTTGTCCTCTAGGCCTTTCCTGCTTCGATATACTGACTTTACCTCTTCTGTGCAAATCTAAATCTATCGGTCTAAATTACAACATCTGGTGTGTGTCTTCACATCCAATACTCTAACTTGTGAGTAACTGTATGTTTTGTTTTCTTTTTCATGTTTTCTCTGTAGGCGCACTGCTGCATCTGCAGCTTTGCAGAACAATAGATCAGCCTCAGTGTGAATCTACCACATCTGTATCTACAAAGTCTTCAGAGTCACAAGACCTCTATGAACCAGTGGGTGCAAAATGGCATTACTTTGGGATTTCTATTCCTTGGGACCTTGTACAAAACTGAAGTTATAATGTATGCATTTCTTAGTAAATTGTGCTGATGTTGATAAGACTATAATGGAGTCAACTAAAGCAAAATCAGCAGGACGTCTTTCCCAAATGCACTGTTTTAGTGGCAATGTCCAGACTATAATATATATGATGACACAGGTAGATTTTACAGTGTATCGGCAGCTAAACCAAGGATTGGCCATTCACATTGATGCATGCTGTTGTTGCGCTCTTGAACAAGACACTTCACCCACATTGCCTAATCCTATGACAGTAATGTGACAAAGGGAACAACATCCAGTTTAGAAATCTGCCAAATAATATAGGAAAAAAATTCTATTGAGAGCTGGTGGCAGAGTGGACAAAAGGCCCTAGCATTAAATATTGCCAACTGGGCCAGCAGAAGTGAATGACTGAATAAAAAAGCATCACTGCAATTCATAAAGGCAAATCTGTGGAATAAACTTACCCCAAACTGCCATGAATACAGCAAAGAAAACTGTGGCTCCATTGTCAAACAGATGGGTCACCTGGAGCACACAAGTTTAATGTAATTTAAGTGTCATATCCATGTATTCTATGAACATTATTATGAAAAAGATGGACAGTACCTTAGCGTAGATACAGCTGTCCGAAAGTCTTAGATACGGACAGTACTGGTCACAGATGGGACACATGACGATGTCTGTGGCTTCACAGATTTCTTTACTGAAGAACAAATCCAGATTAAGGCAATTGATTAAGGTAATTTTGTGCAATTTATGAGAACTACATGAATTTTACAATGAGTAAAAATGTAACAAATAAAATGTATGTTTTCAATGTTGGTACACAGAAAATAAAAATAGCAAAATAACAAGGTTAATGTCAGAGATGATAAGCTGCATATGGGCTAAAATGACTTAAAATTAAGTTTGTGGCTCTCAAAGTCTGGCAGAAACACCGTGAAATACAACATAATACCTTGCAGAGTCTTTGACATTTGACAGTCCAAGTAATTCTAACTTAAAGATGCATTGTGTAACTTTTCTCATGGAGAGTCCGTCAAATGATTTTCTTCATGGAGATGTTGTTCCTTTGACTGGAATGTTTCAGAGTATGGAATGAAAGCTTTCTATCTTCATGGAGACCAAACCAGACCAAGATAAAGGTCAGATCTGTGAAGAGGCAACCCCACTCACAGTAATACCTGTTTTTCTAGGTATTTTGTGCTATAAAACCACCTTTAATTGAATAAATGTAAGGTAGAGCTGTTAAATGTCTTATTGTGGAATATTCCAGACAGAGCAATGACAAATCCATAAAAACAAGCAGGTGACAGACCTCCAACCAAAACGTTACATAGTGCACCTTTAATGTGTGATAATAAAACATTACTGTATGTTTACCTGACCTGGCAGTGCTCCAATGTAAAGAGTCCATAGAGAAAAACCAACAAACCAACGAGCGCCGCTGGGAACAGCATCCCTGTGTACCAGCCTAGCCAGGCAAAGTACAAGCCAATCTTTTCTCCAAAATACCTCCTAAAAACAAAATGCCATCATATAAACAAACTACAAATATTTGATATTATGTGTGTGATGATACTGAAATTTGGTGTCATGATTAACGATTAATGATTGTAATAATTATTAAAACTGCTGGTAGTTTAAAAATGTTATGGATATGACTCATTATAATTGTAATATTCTGAATAGGTAACGTATTTAAACAGTTGAATCAGTTAAATGAAAACAACAGCAGCACATTCTGGTCTTTTTATCACAATCTACAGTATTATTGTTTATTCTTACTTGATGTGGGTTAATAGTTTAGTCAGAATATTATACCGAAAATACCAAAGTACAATTGTCATATGGTCAAATGCAGTAAGTAGTTATGTACCGTATGAGATCGAGAGGCTGGTATTTGTACCATACACCCCACCAGGCCCAGCACTCGTACAGCAGGTGTCTGTGATTCTCTGCTCCGTGAGTCCGCACCGGGTTTTTACTGTGGTAACTCCCCTGAAGATATATACATACATTTTTGTCAGAATAATTATGTATGGTGATCTGTCTCTTTTCTATAAAAGTACACTGTGCGTTTCTAGTGAAGGGTCCTCCACCTTCTTGTCTCCATGGAAATGTTATTGCTGTGTCTTGAATGTTTCACAGTAGAGATTAAACCTATCACAAGGGAGACAAGCAGGTTATAGCACTATGGTACATTACAGTTCAGATCTGTGAAAAGTTGCTCCTATTCACAGAAGGAATTATTGGATTTTTGAGCAATAGAAACACCCATATTAAATAATGCTTGATCGATATGTTTAATTTCGTACCATAGAACATTCTAGGCAAAGCAATAACATCTCCATGGAGACAAGTTAGTAGCGGACCGTCCATCAGAAAAGCTGCGCAGTGCATCTTTAAAATAATAAAATACAATACAATTGACACTGTACAAAAAAAAACTATTGTACAATATAATTATACTGTATTATTCGTACCTCATGGAGAGGAAATGCTGCCTCATAGGAGTTATTATTCAAAAGACGATTTAGGCCTGCACAGAAATGAATAAACATGTAGAATATACAGTATATGTCAGTTGCTTGTGTAAGAGTTTGAGTTGGTGTTCAGTGTAAATATTGCTTAGGTACCCATTTTGTTCTTGCCTTCCTCGTACTTGACCCTCTGCAGGATGTGGTGCACGATGCGACTGCGTGTGGCGTTGTTGAAAAAGGTGTCTTTGTTGTGGATGATGAAACTGTGGTGGAATAAATGAAAGAGGTTACACATGTGTGAGCCCCAGACTGACTTATGAATGGCCCAGGCCATGAGATACGTCAGCAACTCATCAACCATAATCATCCTCTCAAAATGAATGGGTGACTGAGTATAAGAGATCTGAGTCAGATTCTATGTCAGTGGTACCAAGATGAAGGATTATCCTAAAATATTGTACGTGTTTTAGATCCGTATCACTCCAAAATGAATATGTTTGTGAATGTGTAAGACAAATTATGTGTAAACCCAATCCCCAAATCCTAATGCCAAGAAAAAGAAGGCTAAATTTATATCTGAAATTGTGGTCCTTACCATTAAGACAAGAAAAATAGTAAAATAGGCTAAATTATTTTGTTAAAACTGTGCGAATTGTCTGCAAATGGGGAGACAGTGGCTTAGGTCGTAGAAAAAAATATAGATGCTAGTATAGGCCAGTGCATATTGTCGTGTCTTTGGGCACGATACATAGTATATATAAAAGTGGAATAAGTGATTGGTGGTCAGAAAGATTGACAACCACAGAGATGTTGTGAGTTTAGAATTATGAAGAGTGAAAATAATGCAATGTAAGAAAAAATGTACTGACTGGTGAATCCTCGATCGACTGAATGGTGCAGTGAAGCTCTCTCCCTCCTCCAGATCAGGCAGAGAAGCAGTGAACTTCATGGGTTTACGAGGAAGAAACCCACGGAACTTATTAATCCGCTTTTCCATTCTAGAGCATAGAGGACAATGTTATTTAATAGGCATGCAGTGTGGTGAAAGCCATCTACTGCAGTGGGTCTGTGTTCTCTCACCTGCTCATAAACTTATGGCGTCTGTGCTTATAAAAGATTTTCCTCCTGGAGAAATATAAAAAATATATAATTTATATAAATATATAAAAATAGAAATCAAAAGAAATACATTTTATACATGTATAAATGTTATTATTATATAGAAATATAATTAAGTTAACAGATTTTGGGTCACCTAAAAGGCATCCGGATGTTCATGAGCTCTGCATAGCGGCAGAGGACGTCCCAGGGTGCATGCACCTTCAGGTAGATGACATCAACATTTGTTAAGGAGGCCTGGAAGAAAGAAAGCATTCATCCAAAAAGTTATGATAGCAAATGGAACTGGCCTGGAAGACCTACTACTTCCCATCTACCTCACCACTTCTCCAGAGTTAACCTGCTTCTCAGCCTTCATCACCTCACTCCAGATACTCCTCCCCGCTGTTGGCCGCACATCCTCTTGACCAATCAGTGCCCAGTCTGCCCAAGTTAAACCACCATTGCAGGTGCTTGGCCACTTTGACCTGCCCAGCACCCCCCTCGGCTTCATCACATCTCTCCCCTCTCTCTCCTCATCTTCTTATTATCCAAATCACTCTCCTCATCCTCTCATATCTCTACACTCTCCTCATTCTCACCTCTACCACCTCCAGTGTTTGGGCCTCGGGGAGAAGCCCTGTTCTAAACATTATCTAATCGGCCACGCCCTTCATCACAGTGTCTTTTGCTGGCATCTGAGCACTAAAGCTAACTCACTGAATAAAACTACTTATATTAACTAATGCTAATGCTCTTTATGTGTGTCTGAGTCCCATGCATTTCTAAGCCTTTTTCTGAACTTCGCATATGACAAAACTGATGGAGTGTGCAAAATTTACCAAATGGATGTACTTGTAGGAATTCATATGTGTAGCAGAAGAGTCCTTGAGTTAAGTGTGGAGATAATGGCAGCAGTAATGCATGTAGAGACAATTGAAATCTTCAAACACACATTCTTAAAGTGCTGAAAAGTGCTGAAAGTGCCACTCCAACAGCTGCAGATGGAAATGGGGACTTAACACAGAATCAAAGCAAAAGATGAAATTATACATCTTTTAGTGCCTTGATAGTACCCATAATGTATTCCCGATGAGTGCAGCAGTCTGTCACAGTAAATCACGTGCACCAAGCATAAAGAAATCGTGTTTAGGAATTGCAGATGTGGAGAAATTCACTTTGCAAAGTACTAGCTCATAATTTTAATAGTATTTTTGTCTGCAACTTTGGATTGTTTGCTCAGATGCATCAAACACCAAACTTTTACAACAATAATTAGAATAGAATCAAATAAAATAGAAACTAAAGCTTTTGGTTTGTCAATGATATATGGTGATGTTGTCTCCTATCACGAACAGTTGGACAATTATTATTTACAAACAACATGTCATTTCTCTCACCTCATATTAACAGAGTTTAGTGCTTTGCTCATTGATTCTGCAGAAATGTGCTGTCTTTTTCAGACCCTTGTGATATTTTTCCCCCCTTTTTTTGTTTGAACCATGCAGGTCCCTGATTGCCTAATCCACCTGTCAATCTTTCCCATCTGAAAACAGAGATATGCACCGCTGACCACATCTCTATAGTATATAAGTATAAAGTATTGAAGAAGTGTGTCTTGTACATCCTGGCAAGTATTTTGGTTGGCAGTGACACAAAATAAAAATATATATATAAAAAATAAATGTTTCTAGCTCCAACTTTTTACTTCATTTCACTTCAAGGCTCAAGGCAAAGTTGTACTTTTCCTAAGGACTCAACTAACACTATCAACTTGAAATAATAATAAAAATAATTGAAACAGTTGAATCGTTTGATGATCTCTGGCTTCTCTACAAGGCTGTGCAATAAATCAAAATTTTAATCATGACTGAGATTGAGTCATTTATATCTCTATTCTTAGTCTATTTCTTATATCTTTTTAAAGAGCATGTGGTTCTAAAGCATGTGGTTTAAGCAGGGGTCATACTTTGGAGGAAGAAGTGTGGGTTTTAATGTTCAGAAATGGATATGGATGGGCATTTTAGATTTCAAAGAGAGAAACAAAATAGAATTGATATTGAACTATTTGAGTGATCAATATGAGAAAATAATTCCCCAGGCCTAATGGAAACTCTTAAGCTCACCTCCTTCTCCATGTGCAGCCCCTCTGCCCGGATGTTCCTTTCAAACATCTCCCTCTTCTCTGTCTGAGCGCTGGTTTTCCTGTAGACCAGAATGTAGTCGATCCGTCTCTTCCCATCAGTGAAACACAGTCCACTAGATTTACCTTTTCCCTGAGGGTGCACAGACAGGTCTCAGTTAAAATACTCACTCACTGAAATGGGTGAACTTATTTCTGACCTCTGTATTACTGGAGTCGGACTTGCTGTTTTCATCTGTTGTGCTCCTCTGGGGGGCAGCATTGAACAGAGTGGAGTCGTCCTCTGCTCTGGACACACTGCTGCTGTCCTCTGTCCTCTCACTCTCCAGCAGCACATTCACATCCTTCACAGCTGCATCGAAAACAAAAGATAATAAGAATAAGAATAAGACTGACATTTTCTGAGCACTCAAGCCTCAAGTGCAGGACAATACAGGATGACTCAGACATACAGAAATTAGTCAAAATACAACTTTGAGTGAGCTCATGGTGAGGGACCACCATAATGACACAATCAAAAGTTCATAAAAATAAATTTGGCATAATATGTCCCCTTTATAGTTCTTGAAAATTACATTAAATTGTCTTAAAACCTTGTCTATTAACATTGTGGTATTGTGGTACTGAAATCAGTATCAAGTTGTAAGTACAGAACAGCGGTCGTAGATAGGGGGTAGGTGAAAACTGATGTTTTCTGAGAGACAGGACAGCACAAGAATACAAGTATACATGAATCGATCAGAATACACCATTAAGTAAGCTTATGATGAGGGATGATGTTATAACATGGTTAAAAATTTGATTTCTAGTTAAGTCAATTTTATAGAATCTGTCCTCTTCAACCACACTGTATGAAAAGTTGCATCCATGTGAGCTGAACTGTCGGGACACTATTAAAGTACATTTGTTTAGAAGCCATTTCAGTGCTGAAATAAGGAAGGCCAAACATGAAATTGATGGATATAGTGAAAGAGGACATAAAGCCTGTTAACGAGAGAGCAGAGGATGTGAGGAGTATAGGAAATGGATGTTTCAATGACAGACATATAAAGTAAAAGTTGGTTGTGTTACCGAGGTGTGGTACGTCACCCTGAGTGCTGCTGGAGTCTGTGGGTCCAGCCAATGACTCCTCCATGATGTATGGGTGTGCACAGGGCGTGGCCAGAGGGCTGGGTAGGGGGCGGGGCTGGGGTCCTGAGGTCTGAAGGGCGGCTCGTCTACGAACCAAAGTCTGCCTCTGAGGCTCACACCCATGAAGAGGGGAACTCACACCTACACACAAGTTCAAGAGATCTTTTATATCATAATCTGGATATCATTAAACTGCTGTGGATTTGTGAATGTGCACAAATTTTCCCATGTATATGAGCAAAATATGTCTTTACTCAGCACAGTTATATAGTGTTTATTGTTTCTTTTTCTTCTTGTTATTATTATGCCAATGTATAATCTAAGTTAACAACATTACAAGTTGCACAATGTAATGTTTCTGGTGGAGAGTCTGCCACATGATTTTCCCCATGGAGATGTTATTGCTTTGACTGAAGTGGAAGCAAGCTACTGACCATCCTAGGACAAATTACAGGTCAGATCTGTGGAGAGATACCCCCACACATAGCAAGATAGATGAGTTTAATGTCATACAATGCAATAACATCTCTACAGAGAAAAGCAGCACCAGAATAGTTACATTTTAAGCCCTAAAGGGAACATAATTCCTTTACTAAATATTTCATCTGTTCCCATCATCTGTTTTACTGGTGTCTCTTTTGGATTGAAAGGGCTCATGTTACATCATTTTCTGATATACATTATTATGTTGTTTCCTCATCAAAAAGGCAATGAGTTATGTTATGTTTCATTAATTTTCATGCATATTTAGGCTGATTTCTTCTCTCAAACAGAAAACACTTTGTTCTATCTTGTGATGTCATGTGGTATTACAGAAAACTCCACTGTGTTTTTAAACTCCACGCACCTTCACTAGAATCATTTGGATAATTTTATCAATGGAAATGCCAATCTTTACTGAACGAAAGGTAAAATAGCTGTTAACATGAAAAGTACAACATGACATCACATGGTGGAACAAAGCATATTGAGCTTTGGAGATGTAGACAGACTAATAATAAAGCATTGCTCAAACATGTGTAAATTAAACAAAACACAATTCCAGGTATGTTTTTGAGGGGGTAACACCATTCTAACATGGCTTAAAGCTTAAGTCAACTTTGCATAATAATAGACCTTTAAGCAGTGACATGAATCATTCCTATTCTTAATGATTGTTCACTGAAGACTCACATAAGCTCAAACTATGGGCTAATTAGAAAACTATTAGAATAAAGTCAAAGTAGGCACAACCATCATTAGTTTAGCTCTTGTATTTTCTAACTTTAAGTAGTTTTAGATCACACCACTATCTCCAGGGGTGATTTATTGATTTGGTCAGTATCACTAAAGTTCTGAAAGACTATTATCCTCAAATGCACTGCACCTTCTTTACTCTCAGTGGGAGCGCACTCACAATTGGCCCTATTTATCAAACAGACTGCATTCCCCTGAGCGGCATGATTCACAGCTTAGCAAAACGCCTTAAATCATATGGTTCTAAATGGGCCGATCTGTCCCTTTGTGATTCCAGGGGGAGCAGGTGGGCTACGGGACAGGGGCGGTCTGCACAACATAATGTGACAACAAGAATGATTCAGCAAAACATACTGCTGAGTCCTGTTAGAAATATAAGCTGTAAACGCTCTTATTCTAATGCGAATGGTTCTAGACAAAAGAGCCTATAAATCTTAAAGCTGTAATGTTAGAAATAAGATTATAGTATTGAGAGAATGGGCCCAGAAGAAAGTATTTTCTGAATGGCTCCCTCATGCCTCATGTCCGCACTTATTGCTGTTCAAAATGTGGTGTGTAATCAGGTCTTTTCCAACATTGTATTTGCTAAGTCGATTTGAGCTGTACAATCTCAGACTAAAGCTGCATTCAAGTCTGGAAGTAACTCTTTAGACTTTTCCTATGAAATATAGTGTGTATGAAACACGCTATATTCATCTGTGAAGCTACAGTGATTTAGCCAGGCTGGCGCCACCTAGCGCCTCCGCTCAATTTCATTTTACTCCACGGAGTGAAAGAAACACGGAGTGAAACCGTCTGATGCATCAGGCTAACAGTGATTGGGAATGAATCAGAATATTCATTTAAATACATTCTCTATCTTCTCCTTCATTCTCCCCCAGTTTGCACAACTATCCACATCCATAGACTGGAGAAGGGACTGTACAGTACATTCAGCTCAAAAACATCAAACAACTATAATAATCAGATAATCCAATAATTAGAGTCTCATTGTGTTGTTCTGATGCCCAAGAGAAATCTGATATTCATGTTTCATTTAAAGTTTATAGTAACTGTTGAATTATGGAAGTCAAAGTACAAAACGTTTCAGAATAACAGAATAACATTTTCTCTATATTGTTTGTCATTTATGTCTTTGCCATTTTGATTTGTCCTTTTTCCTTTGTCCTTGATTTGTGAGTAGTTTTCCTTGTCAAAACCTGCACAGGTGTGAACAATCCAATCTGGACCACACAAACAAAAATACAAAAGAATTAGTCTCTACATTTCGAACAAATAAAAAAAAAAAACTTGCTTGTATTTGCGCGGCAGCGTTCGGTATCACACAGTTTGACCTGGTTTCGCAGCAGTACAAAGGAGTCTCATTAAAACACAGAACTGACTTCTATAAATAAGACCTCTCTGTGGACTGGCTCTACACATGTTCACTGCAGTTCCTCCCACATCACGTGTGTCAAACTATTCAAACATGTATTCTTCTCAAAAGCGTGGAACTGTCAGCACACTCCAGTTTGGAGAAGAAGACAGGGACAGTACCCTCTTTGGATTGGGAATATGCACATTTTAATACTATTTTCTATATTATTCTGTATTGATCAGTTAGTATTTTAGTCTGTCTGGATCTTTAAAGTTTATTATTATTCAACATTAATGTCAAAAGCATCATCCATGTGGACCTACCCTTAACTTTGTATATGTCAAGGAAAGGCAACACAAAAGCTTAAGCTTAAAACACAGAAATTATATCAAAATCCTACATGATTTAGGTTTGTAGATCTTTTTGTGTGTTCAGTTGAATTGTAATATGATCTAAATGTGTCAGCCTCAATATGACGCTCCTTTTATCCACAGCACCCACTAAAATATTAAACACTGGTTCATTCAAAATTCAGGCACCTCATTATGAGCTTTATATTGTGCACTGAATACTAGGCCGATGACATATTTTAATGCTTTGATTTCAATAAAAACATGTTCATTGTATGTAGCACCACAGTAAATGCTGCAACAGTGAATATTTTTAAATGTGTTAATGAAATATTTATAAGTGACCCTGCGGCGACAGTGACTCAGGTTTTAGAATGGTTATCTAGATCTTCCTTTCAATCTGTGCAGCTAATCAAATTTGAATCGAGATAGAGATTAATTTCTAATCGTCAATGACCATCTTGGATCCTTTTAATCAAGGTCTACAGCCAATGCTCAGTTAGTATAATTATGCGGTTTGGAACAGAGTTTTGAAAGCAGAAATTTGACCGTTTTTTTATGTTAAAGGTATTACGCAAATGATATGGAAATAGTGTAGTGGCCCTTTAAATTAAGTTTTTATTGTTTACGTTCAAGGAAATAAATATTTACAATAAGACAAAATAGATATGAGTGGAAACTTTGATTAACAGATGAAAAAAAAGTCTTTCCTTTTTGTCATACAGCCCTTGGAGAGGTTATGGCACAGAATGGCAGCCACTCTTTCATCAGTCAGTTCCAGAGCAGCTGTGACTATAAAGAGTATCGGGAGCAACTTTTAGCATTTTTGAAAGCTAGCTTGTTTAGCACAATATTGTAAGTACAAAACATATTCCTTGAGCCAACTGACTACTCAGTGAAGGAACAATTTTATTATCTGCTTTACCCCCTCTGGCACTTATAAGATGTAGTTTTGCTCAAGAGTCACCCACTCACTGCTCTTGCACATCACTCAAGAGAAAACCTGAGAACCGCAATGTGGGAGGAATCAAAGATGGAATAATAGTCTGCATAGATTATATGTGCACAGTCTATAGTTACACACAAGAGACAAGAGGTCAGTTATAAGTGAACAAAACAAAGGTGCCCCACAATATTAAACCCAATCCACACGAAAAGTCAGTTGAAAAGTCAGTGCAGAATATGAAAAAGACAATTACAGAGCAGAGAAGAAAGGAAGGAAATTGTGGGGGTTGGAGTAACAATGTGTTGCCAAGGGAATAGGCTTGTTTCATAAGAGAGTTCAACAAGACTTTGTCTCAAAGTAATAGTTTGAAGCAAATCACTGGTTTTGAATTTCTTGTTTAAATTGGTTCAAAATGGTATCAATAAAAATACAAATTCCTCATGGTAAAATATTTATCCCATAGGGTTATATAGTGGAGTGAATTAGGACTACAGTGACTGAAGACTGAAATGCTTTGAGAGAAAATGTAATGTATTATAAGATACTGTGTATAAAATACTGTGCAGATTGTTTTATTATGTGTTGCCATTAAATGGGTGTGTGTTTTTGCCCCAGGTGTATTACAAAGAATCAGATCTTAAAAACTACTGGAGAAAACTGTCATCTCCAAATAGTGAGTTTAGGGCTGCCTTTATAGTTTAATAGTGTATTATATTTTATTTTTCTAAACATAAAAATGTAAACATGTATATATAAAACCACACATTTCATAAAAAATAAATAATGTATGTGCTACTTATATGTGTATTGTGGCATCATTTGTTAGCTGGTGTGAGGCTGAGCTGCTCTGTGTCCCTATTGGAGATAAGAGTGATTTCGCGCCTTGTGCTTTGACACACACCAAAGACATGACCCAGTTCTCCCTCCTCCACATCGCACCACAGGGAAGTGAATGACAAAAACATATTCATGGACTGCAGACAGCTGAAAATGAGCGAGAGAAAGGAGTTTATGTGAAGGTCAAATGCTCCACGGATAGTGCAATGAGTGGACTGAGGTGATGACAAATATAACCAAAGTCAATGGAAACTCACCGCATCAAATAGGAGACTGGGTGCCGCTTGTTCCATCTCCAAATGAGCAAAAGCTATTAAACTACGCCTGGCTGCTTCTGCATAGCCCCCTAACCCAAAATAACCTTGCAAAATCATAACAAATAAACACTACGCATGCCTGCATCTCCTATTCCTCTCCCCTCCTCTTTAAGCTCATCTTGTATCTGTCAAAATGTCTCAGTATCAATGATAGTAAATGACGAAGACACTCAAATCCAGTCTGTATGAAAAAAAGAAGCATGAGCAGAATGTTTACGGTGAGAGAGAAAGAGTGCAGTGCAGTCCTCCAGGTCGACCAATCAGAAATCTTGCTGGTCTGACAGGAGCCAATCAGAATAAAGGAGCATTGGAGCCGCGGGTAGTGTTGCGGTAGCTGCAAACACAGACAGGTGGCCACTGACGGCAGCACTTTGGCACTGAGGGTCAGAGGCATGGGGCAATACTGTGAGGAATGCTGAGAATGAAGGATGTTTTGATTCAGAGGGAAAAAATACAATTAACTAAACTGTGCAAAATGTATTGTCTTTTTAGAGGATTGCTTCTTTTGGCAAGAACTATTTAGACTATTTTGCTTCTCAACAACTAGAAAGACTCACAATGCCTCTATAACTTTATACTGTACATCCTCTACTCTCATAACACCTTCATGTTTTCTTTCATATCTATTCATGTGTTTAATTTTCCTGTTATAGACAAGATTTTGAGGACTTTTTACCATTAAAAGGATCAAATTTTGAATTTAAAAATGGTTAATTACAATGCCAGTGGTCCTGAAGCCTGTGGATAACTGGTCACTGGTCTTCTTCTGTATTCACTATATCTCCTCTTGAGTCTATACATGTCCAAATCATCTCAGTCTGGAATACACAACTAGCACAGAGGTGTTTCCTTGTGAGCCCAAAGGTTAGCGTTTCAATCCCAGCTTCTTCCAGTGCATACTGCCGTAGTGTCCTTTGGCAACGCACTTTGCCTCCAGCATCTGATGAATGAGTGTGTATATGGAATAGGTTAAATTGCTCAGTAGAAGTAGAATGGTGCTTTATAAACTGAGGCTATTAACCATTTTTCTGACATGTCCTTGAGCAAGAAATTTGCTTTGTGTGAATAACTGATGGTTGGACTAGTGACATATGCAAAGTCCTATTATAATCAAGTCAACATCATGCAGTGATTATGTCTCACTCTGGCCACTAGGATGCTCAAGGCAATGAATCCCCCTGACTCGGTCTCTCGTGGAACAATTTTACAACAGTCATATGACCAAAGAGTTTTAACTTTATTTAAATAATTGTTATCTTAATTCCAATTTTTATATTTAATTGTATTTAAAGGAAGGGGGGAAGAAGTCATTATTCAATAAATGAGAGGAACAATTATCTTTGGGGATTCAATATTTATTGTCTGTAATTTTTTTTGTACTTACTTAACGTTTGAGCAATAAAGGGTTAAATAATTCATATCTATGATTTATTAATGATACTAACTACAACTTAAGAATTTCATTCTGCCATTTATTTATTGCAGGTCATTTTTATGATACTGTTAATTTAATGATCCTGTTTTTGGGGGTCATACAGTAGTTTTGATTATTGTTTATTGTCATATTTTTCTTGTGTTATTATGACAAGCTTAGGTACTAGAAGTAGTTTGCAGATGCGTGTACTCACTGGAGCTGTCACAGATGGTGTCCTGGCTGGAGGTGGACAGGGGGGTGAGGGACAGGGAGGCTGGGCAGGACACAGCCTCCAGTCTCTCACTCAGGACGGGCAGAGCGGAGCCTTCAGACCGAGCAGTGTCAGGGCTGGGCAGGTTAGCGCTGCTCTCTGTCAAGGGGCTGTTCCAGTGGGAGAACTCAATAGCCACCTGCCCTCCGAGCTCAAACCCTGCATCACACAAAAAATACACATTTGGTAAAATGGTAAATGGTCACATTTTTATATAGAACTTTGCCACCTTCAGATCACTCACCCAGTCACACACACATTCATACATCAGTGACCACAGACACTGTGGAGAGGTGAGCACACTCACAGTAAGATTTTAAGTCAATAAAAACCCATGTTATTGAGTCACAGCGGGACATTCCAGATTCCAAAACAATTACATCTCCATGTAGATAAAGCAGATGATCAACCCTCCACTTGAAACGTTACACAGTGCATATTTAATGCAAACCACAACTAAAAAAGTAGTACTACCAAATCTAAACCAAGCCTTGAAAAGAACTGCAACAAGAAATGACCAGGAAATTACCGGTTGTCTCTCTGGGTCTCTCTTTTGGCAATATTTTCTCAACTATGTCTCCCTCTAGTGGTAGACTAAGCTCTCACATTATAAATGTTGGCAAATTGTTCACATCGCCTGTGAAAAATGTATATTGAAATATACTTTGGAGATTCTCTGGACCAAATCAAACCATTGTAACTTTGATTAAAAGCAATGTGATGTCTCTGAACAGTCCATTGGTGAGGAGCTTGGACTGATCCCAAACAGATAATGAACTGCACCGGACAAACTGCTGTTTCACTGCACAATGACAACTGACTTTAAATCACCATCTGCACCCAAGACTGGCTCCACTTCATCTCACTCTGCCAACAGCTTCATTTCAAAACAGAAATATTATGTAAAATTGACTTTGAGTCATGTTATAATGCTGTTACCTTGTCACACCTGGAGTTGTGTTTTGTTTCATGGCTGAGTAATCCTTTAGTATTAGTCTAACTACATCTACAAAGCTCAAAATGCTCTGTTCCACCTTGTGATGTTGTGTAGTGGCAGTTTTCAAGTTAACAGCTCCTTTTGCCTTTTGTTCAGGAGAGATTGCAATGGCAATTCCAGACCTGAAATTATCCAAATGATTCTAGTGAAGGTGTATTGAGTTTGAATATACAGTGGAGAACTTTCTGTATTGCCACATGACATCACAAGGTGGAAGTGGAAGTGTGGGAGTGTTTTCTTTTTGAAAGAAAAAAAATCTGCCTAAATATGCACCCAAATATTTGAGTATTTGTTAAACAAGTGTGAATGAACACAACACAACTCTAGGTATGTTGCGTAATATAGGCCACTTAAAGATTTTTTTAAAATACTATACCCATTTCAATATTTATAGATATATTCATACATTTTTGGAATAGAAAAGCTGCATATTTTCCTTTTTGAGAACTAGGCATTCATGTCTTTGGTTGACAAATTGTAATCCTTGAGCCTATGTCAACTCAAGTCACCTCTAGACTTAGTTTTTTCATAGTGTGAGTTTTTTAGGTGAACCGCAACAAACAACTAAAACTGCTTTTCGGGGAAATCTACGGCACAGAGGACATGTGTTAAAGTCCAGTGTAACTACTGAACCCCCCCCACACACAGAGCCTTACATCAGCACTGAACAAACTCAATCTATATGAGAGCAGAGGAACACCTGCCCCACCTTCTCGTGCAGGACATCCTACTGCAGGAGAAGGGAGAAAAATGAGCCTCATATAAAACACTGCATAAAGGGGTTTCACTGAGGAGAGCTGAGCCGGGAGCTGGGTCTCCCCGAAATAATGATCCAGTCAGCACCTGCAGGGACTGGGGCAAAGGAGACTTGATTTGCTCTCCGGAGAATGAACTCAGCAAGAACAACTGCACAGGAAATGTAGGAGAAAATCTTTAGGGTTTGGTATGACTGACTTTTGCAGCTGCCTTATTGAGTAAAACAGGGTGTAATGGCCTTATATGGCAAAAAGGGTAGGACTTTTATATCAATCGAACAGCAATCGACAAAGCGAAGTTGTAAATTTGCGCAAAAGTGGGCCAGTTCACAGTGATAATGCATGTTTTACCTGTAATTTAATAAATACAAGATGCCATTATGTAACTTCCCAGGTAAATTGCAGACCCTCCATCAGAAATGTTGCGCAGTGCACCTTTAATGCTGGGATTTTGTCATTGGATTTAGATAACTGGCGCACATTGGTCTAAAGAACTATAGTTTTTTTTATATTTATGTTACATTTGAATATCTCTTTATCCAGAAATGGCTGCCTGTCTGTAGTTTTATGGCCCGCATTATGAGCCTCATCACCTCGTTCAAAGTCACCTGAGGGACAGAGGAGGAAATCTACACCTGCGTTGTATCCAGACGACCTCCAAAACCCCCACGTGTGCAGCCTTGTCCTGTGTACTGTGTAATAAGCACTATATAGTCACAGTAATCAGAAAATACTGCCTGCCTAGCTCCCTGAGAGGAAGACCCAAAAGACTACGGGACCTCCATACCCTCTCCCAGGTCTCTCAGGCAAGTATCCCAGAGCAGGTGCACCAATCTGGGCCACTCTCTGCACAGTGCACCCATCGGCACCTGGATGTATGTAGTCTATTAATAAAATAATGAGAACAAGTGGGAAAGACCTTTTTCTCCAAACAAGTGTAGACAGAGTGAAAAAGTCTGACACAGCAGAAAATCAATGCATGAATGATGTTCCTGTAATCAATACTGTACACTTTGGCTCATAGTTGGAAAGCAAAGTTTAGAGCAAGATACTTTATTTATTTTTTATTTCTAACTATGACACAAAGCAGTTTTAATCTGTTTTAGGCATCTAGCATTTCAGTATCAATATTTATCTACTGAAACCTTTCCTTCCACATAAGGGATTTTTTTCAGTTTCACTGTGGACATAAACAGTACTTAAAGCAGAATAAAGTTCTGCTATATCGGCAAAGGCACAAGATTCAGCCTTATTTTTTCTTATGAATCATTTCTTATGAATCATGAATCAATGTACTTGACCTTGCAACAATATCAAATTTCACTATTAAGGTTAATGTGAGAAAAAACATCACAATTTTTAGACACAATCACAATATTTACATATAATTATGGACAATAAACATCAGTAATTTTCTTTCATTCACATTATATATTTCCATTCTTCTAGTACGTGATCAGCCTGAATGTTAAAGTGACCTTAATGTGGCGTAAGCAGCATTATCTAGTCCACATAGTCATGATTATTAATTTTAGTCCTTACAATGAGGCTATGAAAGATGGCCATACCACATCTTGGAAGCTAAGCAGGGCCAGGCCTGGTTAGTACTGGAATGGGAACTTTTAAGAATATCAGGTGCCACAGTAGGTTAGCAGTGGCTCTAGCTCAAGCTGTTGTTGTATCCTTAGGCAAGTCTTCCACATTGCCGAGTATGAATGTTGTGTGTGAGTGATTGGCAGCCTTGCATCCGTCAGTCTTCCCCAGGGCAGTTGTGATTACAGTAGCTTACCTCCTCCGTGTGTGGGAAGATTGAATAATGCACAAAATCGTAAAGCGACTTTGAAAGTCTACAAAAAGTGCTATAAAACTGATGCATATTTTGAGCTGTAGAATCACTGTTGCTGAAAAACAGAATAATTATGACCCACAACGATGAAACAAGACTTGACATTCACCTTTGGTTCCCTAGTTCATTTCAGACTTACTATGGCCAGTGCTTCTTTGCCAGAATTTCCTCTTCTTGAATGTGCATTGCATTCATGTTTTCAAATGCATACATTATGATTTTCTTTAGATTCTACCCTCTTATCATTGAAAACTATTCAAAATAATCTTACAACACATGAAATTAGTCACTGACTATAGCTGGCTGATGTAGAACTGTGTATTTGAGTATTGGAGCAGTATATTCTCTGCTTCATGACTTTCCCTGTTAGCGCTTATAGATTTGTGTGTGACGGGAGCTGCTCGGTCACTTTGTTTTGTTGTTCTCTCAGAGTTGAAACAGAACCACAGAAGCATCCCTCACTCACCGATAGTGATCTGACTGACGCAGCTGTAGAAGGTCCCACTGGACGCATTGTAGCTGCCACTGCTTGGATCTCGGTCTGAAACAGGGAAACACATTTAAAGTGAAAATAGCTTTAGTACAAAGTTACAAATAATCTGAAACTAATACAATTTAGTGTGAGGTTTAAAGAATACACAGGAATTAGGGACAAAATCTCAATAGAAGAAATGTTGACATTTTTGCATTGAAAACAGATTTTTTTATTCAGCAATTTGAAAAGATAGTTAGTTACATAAATATATATATAAATAGTTTGCAGAGTTTTACCCTTAACACAATAAGAGTGTAACATTAGGGGCAGCAGTGGTTCAGTGATTCAAGCATTCGATCAGACCTATACTGGTATTTTGTTATTGTGTATTTGGGGAAGACACTTCACTGTTCTTGTCTTTGTATGTTACTCACCAGCAGTAAAGTGAATAAATAATGAACAGTTTTTTGCTTTAGTCGGGCTTGTATCAATAGAAATATAAGGTGTATCTTAAAACTGAATAAAGGGAAATTATTTGATAAAGCCAAGTAATATTTTATTTTGTGTTGGTTTTCACGTTAATTTTAAATGAGACAAAAAAAAGTTTTAAAAAAATAAATAAAATGATACCATGATGGTGTTACGCCATATTTACATTATATACTGATACTGCCGGGATGTTGCTGAGTGGTAAATATAACATCTTATAATTACTTTGTAGTCAGTCTTGGAGCGTCTGAACAAAAGCGCTGACTCTTCATGTCTCTGTGTTACATGTGCACAGGACACTTGCCCCTTTAATAACTGCACCAGTGTGGGGCACCTTGCAGCTCCTCCTCGTTATTGGGGCCAACTGTAAAAACTGGTTCTGGAGCAGTCATATCAGATTAATGCTTGGCCTGGTTCAAAAACTTTCTCAAAGTTGGAAAAAGGGAGGAAGCTGGAAGGTTTAGATATATATGCTTGTAGATTCAGCAGACTACTACAAAATTTCTGATCTGTTTATTAGTAGCTATAGAGATGCCCAACTTCCCTCTCCCCAGACACTTCATCTCTGTTAATCTGTATCTAAAGCCCCGTCCACACAAACAGAACTAATTTGACGAGGGGATCCTTTACAGTCATAAAAATTGTACTGAGAAATGTATTATAACTATTGTGTGTTACATATTACTGCTCATTTTAATGAACAAGAGAATGAAAGTAGAAATTACATTAAACCAAATGTTACAAGGTGAAAATATAAAACACAGCGTTTTTGGTGGATTTCTCTAAAAACAATATCCAGCCTATAAGAGTGTATTGTTATAGCTGTTTATAGAGCAGGGGATATTTTGTATTATTTGGGGCTGTAATTTAAAAGACAGAAAGCCACTCACTTCCAATATGAATTTTAGTAGTTTTGAAATTCACTGGTTCACTTATTATTACTATAGCCCTAAAATCTGATTGAAGAAAATGCATAGTTGACATTTTCTTCATAATAATATAGAAATTACAAAATGCATTTATCCCCTGTTAGCATTCTATTACCATGCTATTATAGTGCTGTTAAATAAAGCACTGACCACACTTTAAATCCGGGAGATAGATTAAAGCATTGTTCTACTGCACCTGATATAGACTGAACACTTCACTCAATCCAAATTTACAGTCACCCTTTGAATTTTAATGGGCACTTTGCTTATGCCTAGACCTGCAATAAAACTGCCCCGCCTGACCTTGGTGATAAATTATGCACATGGCACTAACTTAGATCCCATATGGCTGTAAACATTGTACATTTTCCCCTTATTTGTTTGTTCTTATCTGTAAAACGTGGAGCCATTTGAACAGAAGCTGAAAAGACAGTGTCAGTGATTAATGCCTACTCACTGCTGCAGGAGATTTCTGTTGATTTGGCTGAAAACAAGGGCAGTTTTACAGAAAGAAATTCGAGCCCGATTCGAACACTCTGGGGTCTTGTGTTATTGAAAATAAGAAGGTTTCATGTTCAAACAATCACAACAAACTACTAATATGTCTAACTGGACTATTTGACTTGTTTTAATGCATTTGTAAAATATTAGTTTTCACCTTTAGCTGTTTGGTTGAGCAAAAATTGTATTAGTCGATTATTTTTTTATTTAAATGATTGATATATTTATAGGGGACAACTGCTGAAATAAGGTATGGAGTAAGCTGAGGGAGTTTAATTTAGCTTTTATATTGAAATAAATACACTGTTTCCTAGTACAAGTTTGTTTGTTTGTTTGTTTGTTATGAACTTCCAGCAGTTGTAGCGTTGTGATTACAGTGTAGGTCAGATTCATGGTCAGATCACAGAGATACTGAACAGTTTTGAGAGCTTTTGCCACTCCCTATTTTTAGCTGACAAATCAATATGCTTTTTTTTTGTTTTGTCTTTAGTCGATTACAGTCCTCTTGTAGTGGTCTTACGTCACTTTATTTTAACACTAGAGAATAAATGACTGAAATAGTCAAATAATGTAGGAGGTATCCATCTTCATCCACCACTTTAGCTGGAAATAAAACTGGCCAAATTCTGAATTTACTCATTTGCATGAAGATTTTTTACATAGGAGTGTTTGCAAAATAATGAAACAACAAATAAAGTATGCAAGGTACATTTAAACATCCTATATTACACAAAATTGTATTATAATATTGTTATCTTATCAAAAATATACTTGGAGTTTTGTTTTGTTTAATTCACACAATAATGCTTTATTATTAGTCAGACGTTTTTTATTTTTATCTGCTACTAAACATGTTGGATTTGTGTGTTAAACTCTTGTGAGGAAACAACATTATATCATAGTTCAGATAATAGTGGGATATGGGCCCTTTAATACAAGAGAATAAAGAAATATGAACAGGGCTGTACATTTGATTACTGTATTGTGTTACTGTTGTCACATCACTGTTACATATTTAATGAAATGAAGTTTTGTAATCAGTACTGTTGTTGTGTCTTTGGGCAACACACCAACATCACCCACACTGTCACTCTGTTATGGAAGCGTGGGTGAGTGGTGGTGGGTGAAGAGGTTGTTAGACTTGGTACAGATTGGCTGCCGTGTTTTATTTGACTTTTTTGTCAGTCCTTGGGCAGCTGTGTCTATTAATATCTTTAAACCACAGATGATGAAAAGTGAAAGAATCGGTTGACTTTGCTTTACACACATTACACTATAAATCAAGCAAGCCATTACTAATATCAACTACCAAATGTATTAAATCCTTAATAAGCCTGTTATATAAGCATTTTATATATACATGTGATCTAATTAACAGTATGAGCATTATAATCCTATAATTATAATATTACTGCATGAGTTGTGACTGATGAGGACAGATATTTGACGGAGTGTAAGTTTTAACTTTTAATTCAATTGACTATTCAAAACAAGATCTCACTCATTTTACTGTCTATCTATGTAAATATCAGACGGCTGAAATAACCAGTATTAACGTACCATTTTAAGCCATTAAAGCTCCACTATTGAATTTGACTGATTTTTCAAGTTTACATAGCAAATATTTACAACTAAATGTAAAGAAATAATTTGTTATACTACAACTATACACTACCTTATTGTTTGTTAATTACTTACAACATTTAGAACAGATACACATGTAACAACATTTATTTCTATATATAATCTTACTTCAGGAGCAGGTCATTTATTTAAAATAAATAAAGACAATAAAAAGAGCAGCAGATAGACAATTACTCATACTAAAACCAGCATTCACATTTCAGCAGTGAAGTAGTACAAACTAATGTATATATTGATTTTAGAGCTCTAACCTGCAGACCCTGAGGACAGTCTGGTGGTGAGGGTGCGCTGGGGGCTCCTCTGTGGTGTCCCGGGACACAGTGCCCTGCCCTCGTCCTGACAGTGCACACAGAAGAGAGGGCTTCGCTCTGGGCTGTCTCCACTCTTTCTCCTCTGCTCTGGCCCTGAAGCCTGGATCCTCATGGCTGCTCCTCTGGTTGCTGGGGCAGCTGCAGCATCGTGCTCTAGCATCCTCCTCTGCTCGCCCCTCTCTCCATCTGAGCCACCCGTACGGCACTGCTACAAACTACAGCGCTGGCTCAAGCTCCACCCCTCCGTGTCAGTTTCGTTTTGTAATTTGTATTGCCTTTTCAGAGAATTGATTTCACATTTGCAACTCATCCCAAATCTTACAGTATATTGTCCTTCACATTTAACACAAAAAGAAGAAATTAATAGTGCACCATGCAACTTTTCTGGAAGTGAGTACACTACCTACTTGCCTCTATGTTTGCTTTGGTATTCCAGTTTGGCATTGAGCCTTTCTATACCTGTGTGGACAAGGAGATGATGCCACCAGGCCAAGTTGCAGGTTGTTCTCAACAAAAATGAATAGTTCACGGTATTTTTTTAAATTTATCTATTTATTTCATTTTTTGCAATAATAACACTAGTAACTGAATTAATACAAGATATCAATTTAGTGTCATACTCTGGACCATTACAGGCAAAGCAATAGCATCACAGAGACAAACAGTGTGTAAAACCCTCTGTGTAAAAAAGTGACAAATGCATCTTTAAAACAAATAAATTAAAATAAATTTGAAGAAACATAAATATGTGTCCTTATATCTGTGTATCAGATTTACATGTGTTTACATTATATGAAAAGTATAGGCTCAGATAGACCACAGCCACAATGCACTGTCTAGGGGCCCATTTCTACTTCTCAGTCTATCAATCAATAAGTGTACAGTCCATGTACAAGTCAAGCCTACCTTGGTTAGCTTGATGGGGAACACCAATGACCCCAGACTCAACTGAAGGGTCCAGAAGTTAGATTTTTTTTTGCTGTGAGGCTGGGAAGCTAGCCACCATCATACTGCTGACAACAACAAAAACACGGTTAATCAAAGTAGAAGTAATGGCAGCAGTTCAGCTAAAAACAACTTGGGCTCTTACATTAGACACATTTTGCAGAGGCCAGTCTTTGGTGCCCCCCTAGCGGCTGCGTGGAGTTGGTGCAAGCAGCTAGAAACAGCAACGAGTCCTCTGAAGGCGGGAATATTATGCATAAAATAAAACATGGACTGGGACAAGAAAGTTGCCTATACAGAACTAGAAGGAATACTACTACTAATAATAATAATAA
>KN490877.1:9055-21830 GCA_000787155.1 Scartelaos histophorus | reverse complement strand
TCTCTCTTTTCTCTCTCTCTCTATTCTGTTTTTTCTCTTTGTTATTTCTCTCTCTCTATTCTATTTAATCTCTTTAATTGTATCTCTCTCTCTCTCTCTCTATTCTATTTAATCTCTTTTAAATTTTATCTCATCCATCTGTTTTCTTTCTCTCTTTTTCCATCTTCTCATTCTCTCTTTTCTCTCTGTTTTTTTCAGTGTTTTATCTGTCTTTCTGTCTCTCTCTCTTTGTCCTTTCTTTCTTTTTCTCTCTCTTTTATCTCTTTCTCCTAATTCTCTCTTCACTTTCTCTCTTCTCTCTCTGCTCCCTTGCTATTCTCTCTCTATTCTATTCTCTTTTTTCTCTTTCTGTTATTAATCTCTCTGTTTTATCTCCTTTCTCTCTGTTTTCTTTCTCTCTTTTTCATCTCCTCATTCTCTCTATTTATGTTATTCTCGCTCTTCTTTCTTTCTTGGACTCTCTTTGCTGTTTCTCCTCTTCTTTTTTACTCTCTCTGCCCTGTCTCTCTCTTTTCTCTCTCTCTCTTTCTGTTTTTTCTTCAGTGTCTCTCTCTTTGTTCTTTCTTTTTGTCTCTCTCTTTTATCTCCCTCTCCTCATTCTCTCTACTCTTTATCTTCTTTCTCTCTTCACTTTCTATTCACTACTTCACTATTTTTCTCTCTCTATTCTATTTATTCTCTTTTAAATTGTATCTCATCTGTTTTCTTTCTCCCTTTTTCCATCTTCTCATTCTCTCTCTCTTTTCTCTCTTTGTTTTTTTCAGTGTTTTATCTGTCTTCCTATCATTCTCTCTTTGTCCTTTCTTTCTTTCTCTTTCTTTTATCTCTCTCTCCTAATCTTCTCTTCACTTTCTCTCTTCTCTCTCTCCTCCCTCACTATTCTCTCTCTCTATTCTCTTTCTGTTATTAATCTCTCTGTGTTTTATTTCCTTTCTCTCTGTTTTCTTTCTCTCTTTTTCATCTCTTCATTCTCTCTATTTATGTTATTCTCGCTCTTCTTTCTTTCTTGGACTCTCTTTGCTGTTTCTCCTCTTCTTTTTCACTCTCTCTGCCGTGTCTCTCTCTTTTCTCTCTCTCTCTTTCTGTTTTTTCTTCAGTGTTTTATATTTCTTCCTGTCTCTTTTATCTCTCTCCTAATTCTCTCTATTCTCTTTTCCATCTGTTTTGCTCTCCTCATTCTTTCTGCTCTTTCTCTTCTTTCTCTCTTCACTTTCTCACTTCTCCCTCACTATTCTCTCTCTCTCTATTCTCTTTGTTATTTCTCTCTCTCTATTTTACCTCTGTCTCTATCCTCTCTCTCTTTCTGTTTATTCTATCATTTCTCTCACTCTCTAAAATGTATTTTTCTTTTCTCTCTCTTCACTTTCTCTCTTCTCTCTCCTCCCTCGCTATTCTCTCTCTCCATTTTCTTTTTTCTCTTTCTGTTTATTCTATAATTTCTCTCACTCTCTAAAATGTATTTTTCTTTTCTCTCTCTTCACTTTCTCTCTTCTCTCTGTCCTCCCTCACTATTCTCTCTCTCTATTCTCTTTGTTCTCTTCCTGTTATTCATCTCTGTGTTTATCTCTTTTCTCTCTGTTTTCTTTCTCTCTTTTTCATCTCTTCTCTCTCTCTGTTTGTTATTCTCACTCTTCTTTCTTTCTTGGACTCTCTCTTTGCTGTTTCTCCTCTTTTTTACTCTCTTTTTTACTCTCTACTTTTACTTGCTACTCGGTCTACTTCTCTCTGTCTTTCTGTTTTTTCTTCAGTGTCTCTCTCTTTATCCTTTCTTTCTTCCTCTCTCTTTCTTTTATCTCATTCTCTCTATTCTGTTCTTTCTCTCTTCACTTTCTCTCTTTTCTCAGTCCTCCCTCACTATTCTCTCTCTATATTCTCTTTTTTCTCTTTCCGTTTTCCTCTTTCTTTTTATTCTACCTCTCCGTCTCTCTCTTTCAGTTCTCTTTTCATTATTATTTCTCTCTGTGTTTTATCTCTCCTGGTGTTATTTCGCTTAGTTTTCTCACTCTGATCTCTGCTGACTTTCTCCTTCTCTTTCTGTTCTCTCTCTCGTCTCTTTCATTTCTCTCTCTCCCTCTTTTCTTCCCTCGCCTCGGAGTCTACAGTGAGAGACTCATTTCCTCTGTAGTAAAGGTGTGGCGTCGGCCTCCACACGAGAGCAGAACACTCGGTTGGTCTCTGTGCCGTGTGTGGACTTTACATTTACTACACAATCATTTCCCAGAGACAAATTTTCCACAAAACGGCATTAAACTCTCCAAGTGGACAAGCAAACAACGCCAGGCCAAGTTACGGGTCAGATCTGTGGGCACGCGACCTTCTCACAGCAAAAACACAGCACCCTGTCCGTGGGTTGATGGACGTGATGAAAAACAAGGCCAGTTGTCATAGTGATTACCAATTTAAAACTCAATATGATTTTTGAATGGTTCCCGCACCACATTTTTGGTTTCCATGACTTTCTGGAACATCACTTACATTAAATAAAAGCCTTTATTTAATGCTAAACTTTACCATAGTTACTACTTGCCTAATCTATGTAAATCTTAACTTTAAGTTTTTTGACTAATAAAGCATTTAAAGCAGGGGTCTCCAACCTGTCGCTCAGGAGCTTTCCAAGTATCTCGCCAAGGGATTTCTGAATTATAAGTAAAATCTGATTAATTACCATTGTGTTGGTGCCTAACTTGGAGCGCCAATAAATGGGTAATGGTTTATGGTTTATAAGTATGTAACTGTTCCCCATCTAAGGCTTGCTGTGGCTTTTACATTTACTCTCCTCTTCTATCTTCTATTTCTTTGCGACTGCTGAAATGGGTAACTCTCTTTCATTTTTGTTTCGTAAAAGCAGTTCACTGGAAAATAAGGTTGGAGACCCCAAAGTTTTTTGTTTTTTTTTAGCTTCTGTGGGATATATTAAGATCACCATGTCACCTTTTATTGTTTTGAAAATGCTATATTTACCAAAAACAAAGTATTGGTATGTTTAATACGTTTCATTTCTGTTTTTGATGATCCAAATCCCCGCTCCCTTAGCTCTCCAGTTTAAGTCACTCCCCCTTCAGAGCGCTATCACAACATAATACAATGAGCACGCTAATGAAACTACTGCACATCACAGATCAGGTTTGTCATGTTGTTGTACACAGTTTTGCATAATTTTTTTCTTATTTGTAGAGAATTTTCATGTGGGAGTATGGGTGATGTAGGCTTGTGGGTGGAGTTTTGTACAGAATTTGGGAGAGATCGCTAAAATACTCAAACAGCCGTGCCTACACAGTGCGATTTTCATCCCTTTTTGAACTGATTGAACTGATGAGCCGGGTTTTGGTTTAATTGCGTGTCAACCTTCGTGTGGTATATATGCGGTAACGAGAAGTGATTAATGCCTCAAGATCAGCTCCCGATCGCCAATCGCAGGTCGCAAGAATATCAAACCTCTTTGAAATCCAGTCGCCCCTCATGAGGGTTTTGCACAGTTGAATTACCATATTTTTCGGACTATAAGGCGCATCTAAAATCATGACATTTTCTCAAAAATCAACAGTGGCCTTATGTATGACCTTTGGTTGTGTTTAACCTCCAACCGATTTGATGTTGTCCACATTAGTCTAATAAGGTATTAGTGGGCGAGTCAGGAGGAGTAATATGTTGGCCACATATAGGGCGACTGTGCAACATACCGGTAGTTCTGCCGTGTGCTGTACAAGGACCCAAAATGCACCTGTTAAGAGACATGCACCATGCAGATTTCAGGTTTTGTATTTTTGTGTTAAAACTGAACAATGTTGAGAGGGATCCGGGCATGTTTGATGCCCAAATCACCAACTGTTAAACTTGTATTTTTGTGTTAGCTACAACTGAGAGTTATTGTAAATGACCTGAATAAAGTTCCATTTATCCAACACGTGTTTTGTTTCGCTTATTGTGCCTTATAATCCGATGCTCCTTATGTGTGGACAATGACACAACTGACATATTATTTGATACTGCGCCTTATAATGCGGTGCACTTTATAGCCCGAAAAATATGGTAATTGATAGTGTGAGGGCATGAATAGTGAGCTGTGAACTTTTAAACCTTGTGATTTGGTCGTTCAGTTTTGAGTGAAACGACTGAAAATATAAAAAAAAAACTTCTTTGGGTGTGATTTTGATGAGGAAACAACATTACAACATGGTAGAAAAAGAGAAAACCTTTAACTTTCTGACCTTTAAACCATGTTGCTGATCTAATAATAGCGGATTCATGTCATGTGCACAATATTTTTGTCTCCATAAGGCAGTTCCCCATGATTTGAATGTGCGTATATTGAGATTTCAGTCCCCACAGTGTGATGAATCCCTGCCTCGGTACATGCAGGTCGTACGCAGGCTGCAGAAGGCCAGATAAGAACATGAGAAGCAGCCCGGGCCTTTGTTTACCAGCACAAACACTCATCAAACCTGGACACGGCCAAGATCTGACCAAACCCACATGACCTCATACCCGTGTGAGGCTGGACATGGGACCCGAAGTAGAAAAGAGCCCTTATTACATTATTTTGGGGTCTATGTTTTATGTTACGTCTGTTTCGTCTGTATATTTAACCTCGTGATGCCGTGTGGTAATACAGGAAGTGCTCCACCGTGTTTTAAAGGGGCTATTTTTATGATCTTTGTTATATTGTTTCGCCATCACAAACATACCCATAGTTTTGGTTTGTTTCATTTACACATATACACACACACACACACCCTGCATATTTAGGCAGGGTTCCTCTTTCAAACAGAAAACTCGTTCCATTTTGTGATGTCATTAAGTGGTCCGCTCTTTTTTAAACCCCCATGCACCTTCACTAGAATCATTTGGATCATTTCAGCCCTAATCTCTATTGTTCTAAAGGTAAAACGTGGATGCTAACTTGAAAATTACCGCTTCGTGACATCACGGAGTGGAACGGAGCATTTTGAGCTTTTGAGATGTAGATGAACTAATAATAAAGTTTTACTCAAATAGTGAATAGTAGAAGTAAAACACACCAGATATATTGAGGAGGTAACAACATTATAACATGTCTTAAAACTCATACGAATCAATTTTGAGTAATTTAGGACTTTAAAATGTGCAAATTATAACAATCCTCAGGTGTCAAAGATTATAACTATGTAGCTGACATGAGCACAATATGATTTCTTTACAAAATAAACATATTTTTTCATTTTACTTCACGCATGGACTAAAGCTGCATCAGTTTTATTTTAAAGGTGGTTTTAAATCACATTTTTTGTAAGGCTTTTTCATTGCTTAGTCGTAACATAAACTCTTACCAGTCTTACCAGCACGTCACAACAATGCTATTTACTGCTTTTTATGAAGAAATACAATTAATATTAAGAAAAACTGAGTTAAGCATTTTGGTCTGACCCTCCACTATATTTTATGGAAAAATTTATTCCCCACCCCTGATCTAGAGTGACCCATCAGCACACGAAAACACATAAAAATCATGATATAATGTGCTGAATTTGCACACAGGTTAACTTTTTTAGGTCGGAAAATGAGAGGAAATCAAACTCTTTATCCAAATCTGTCAACTAAATAACGTCGAGCCCAGTGTGAACATATTAGTGATCTGAAGATGGTTGGCGCGGAATTGCAAACTTGACCAAAACTACAATTAAGATGTCTGCCGTGCTGTCGGCTCTTTCATTAAAGGGAAGTTTTAAAGTAAATTTGTCTAAGTTAGTGGGTTGTCTAAATGTTGTTAATAACATATCTGGAGACTTTGGCATCCCTGCGGTTTGGCTGTGGTCCGGGCTGCACATGCAAACAGGCAGCCATGTTGGATTGTAAAGCGCTTTGGTGAATTGGTTTTGACAGATGTGGAGGGAGATTCTTTACTGCAGTATCAAAGAAGTTATTATTATTTTTTTTTAATAACTTGGCTGCCTCCTACTTCTTTAAAGCAAACCTATTCTGTACAATCGACTTTCCAGAACTTCTAACATGAGAGTTTTCTTGCATAGAAGTTGTTGGATTTAAGACGTTTTTTTATATAAATATTGCAATGTAAAACATCCAGAGTATAATGATCCAGTTAAAACATCTTTATTGCACTATAATCAGGAAGTGTACAATTAGCATGCTGGTTACCCTCGCATCAAATCTTCGCTCTCGCTTCTGTTAGAAAAGTGGAAAGTGCTAATGAACACAACACGGTGGTGAAAAAAACTTGCAAAGACGAGTCGATCTGGCGCCGTATCCTGACTCCTTCATTTAGGAGTAGGCCATGATTGACAGGTGGATTAACCAATCAGAGAGATGCATGGTCTGTTCGTCAAAAAACAAACATTCTGGCTTACATGTAAACAGTGTTCAGCGCCGCTCAAAAGAGGCTCGCTAAGATAACGGTTACATGAGCAAATCTGGAGCCAGGTTCTATGTCAGGGGAGACGAGTTCTAAAATTGAATGGATGGAACCAGGAGCAGATGGATGTGTTGGAGTGTTTTGATAATTCAGTGAAAAAAATAACATGGGATATGTAGAAAACATGTGCTTTAACTTCAAATGAAAATCATTACAAATCAAATCAAATTTTCTCAAACAAGTAACAAATGTATGAAATATTATAAAAAATAAATTCCTTGTAAACTAAACTTTTAAAAAAGTAAAGCCAGCAAGGCCCATTCATACTTTATTTTTTTTATACTGTTTTACACTGCATCAGATTATAAATAAAAATCTTTTGCACAAATAAACTCAGTTTTACAACATATAACCCATAACCACTATAGAGCCACATCAGACCGTTTTATATTATAATGTGTTTAATTCGGCTTTGAACACATTTGTTTACTTTTTACAGAAACAAAACTTAAAACTTCATGGCTAATGTGCATAAATTATAATAGTTAGTTTGTCTGATAGAGCTGCCCTGACGGGCTTGCCTCGGTTACACTCAAACTAAGTAGTTTGACGGCGACTCTTCCCCGGCGTTTCAGTGCTCGACCCGCATCAGCGTTCGTTAAGTGATGCTTCGTGTTTAGGTGCTACTTGAGACTGGTAGAACTCCTACAGTAAACTAACTCCGCATTGCATAAAGTGCAATTCGGCGAGGTACATCCGCGCTAAAGGTGAAAGTCATCGTAGTTCGCTTAATATAGACCCAGCTCCCAACTTTGTGACTTCCAACTTTGAGAATAGATTAATGGCGATATATTTTTTATTGTGCGATAAGAGCCCTGCATTATCGCAGCACGTTAACGCTGATAACGGCCCAGTACAAATTTTTACAGAATCAACAATCAAAGAACCAAACTATGACTTATTTCAGGTAAAGGAAGGTATATATTTTGAATGTTCATGGGACGTCTTTTGCGTTTGAGAAACATGTGATACAAATAACCGGCTGTGGTTGGACGTTCCAAGTTTGGACAGGGGTTTTGCATCCTCATTGATCCAGTTCCAGTCCCTTTTGGATTCAGAATGTCGAAGGGACTTGCCGCTCGGAATGCATAAAGTACATGAGAATTAACTTTGGATCTCTGCAAACTGTTTACAAATGAAGACGGCAGAATTTGATCTATTTCTATGTTTAATTTTTGTGATCTTGTTGATATCGGCTTCACACTTGATGGTTTCCGCAGGAATGTTAACAGGCGTCATAATTATAAAAGTCTGTGGTAGACCGGCTTTAGTGACACATCCCTACAGATCAGTGCTGTCTTTCATTATCTGGATTATCTGAGGTCTGGACCGCATCAATCCATCAACACCTTTTCTATATCCAGAGTCACGAGGACGCAGAGGCACGGAGCTTTTTTCACACCATAGCGGAGTCTGCAGTCATGACTTAAACAATTAAGGGTGCAATGTGTAGCTTTTGAGTGAAGGGTTGCCATAAAAAAGTTGGAAAAACATGCATTCTTACTATGAGAGTCCCGTCTCCATTACTTTACTCCATGATGTTACTTGTCTCCGTGGAGTTAGACGAAGTTTAAGATTATTCTGTGCAGCTTTGACGGAAATAAGGAAGTGGTGGGGCCTTCATTAGAAAAGTTATCAAGTGAATCTGTATGTTATTTTGTTGCTTTTTGCTTCATATATGTACAATCACATCTGAACCCGGGTTGCCAGACAAATACAAGTTTTTATCATTATCTTTATATGTACAGACCTCATGTGAAAGCTCTTCACTCACGGAGCTGCAGAGGCTACATTAGTGCTGATTTATGATGACTTCAGGTTTAGATAATGACGATTCAGATCAGAGAGAGGCATTTTAGATTTAAGGCAACAAAATTTCTTTGTTGAAACTAGCAACCTAAACTCATGAGGGTTGCCAGTGAAACTTATTTAGCTGTTATCCGAAAAAAATGATAAAAATCTATATTTCGAACATCCATCCATCCATTTTCTTCCGCTTATCCGGGGCCAGGTCGTGGGTTCAAACACGTTTACCTCATATCTAGGCCTGAATATCACTAAGAATACGATTTCTGATACAATACATACCTCAATACATAGGCCACGATACAGTGCACTTTCGATTTGATACGATATATTTCAAATGGATTTGATACAGTTCAATAAAAAATTATTCTAACTCATGGCTCTGATACAAAAAGTCACTTCTTGCGCAAACTGAATATGAAATACACCTATTTCAATCATTAAAACAGTGAATATAGCAAATATGTTGCATTAAAAACTTTACTTCCTGGTGCTGCAACAAAACAATTTAGTAAAATATACAAAAAATCCTCATGGTGATGTATTGATACAGGTTTGCGTCTCCTCGCACACTCGCACAATCCGTTTTGGCACAAAAGAGGACAAGGGCAATGTTGTATAAAAAGTTACACAGCTTTATTTAATATTGTACACATTTTTTTCAGCTAACAAATTAACCTAACCACAGCTAAACTAAACACAACAAATCAAAGTTACTAATGTCAAACTAAGTGTTAATGAAAAACAAACCAAACTAATTAAATGCTACATTTACAATAAGTTAAAGTGTTGCACAGTAAAAAAAAAAACGAGTGTTAGAATTTCAGAGATTTCAACCCAAAAAGTGTTATTTTAACTATTTGAAAGTTAAATGGGGGTTTGAGTTGGCGTTGTTTGCCAGAGTTGATATGGTTGGAGTTAATTCAACTTCCCTTAGTGTTAATTTGGCACCTCCCACGCACCACCTCGAACTTCTGTGAGAAAAGATCAGTTTGAACCATTTTTTAATATAATTTCACCTCGAATGAATTAAAATAATAATTAATTTAAGTTGAAATGATGTACAAAACTGGTTCAAACTGATCTTTTCTCACAGAAGTTCGAGGTGGTGCGTGGGAGGTGCCAAATTAACACTAAGGGAAGTTGAATTAACTCCAACCATATCAACTCTGGTAAATAACCCCAACTCAAACCCCCATTTAACTTTCAAATAGTGAAAATAACACTTTTTGAGTTAAAAACAACTCTGAAATATTTTACCCTGAAATTTTAACCCTCCAGTTTTTGCTGTGTGCCTTGCATTGCACCGCGAACCCAGCCAGATATTCCACTTCCCTCCAAATCCCAACAAGGCCTCAGCTATTATCCCACAACATTTATCAAATCAGAACACTAGGAGTAAGAACAGAAAGCAAGATTATTAGCAGCAGTGGCAATCTGTTTCCCCAAGAGTTAGCTCTAGGAATGCATAAGCTACTGTCAACCCAAATCTACACCATAAAAGACATTTACCTCGATTTTGGAAGGGCTTATCTTACCCAACGTCACCACCCACGAACTCCGCAAAACACCTGTAATCCTCTTCCCACAAGCAACACATCAGGGCAGCAGACATTCTCAGAAAAACACAACTTTACTGCTTATATACGACGTACAGTTACACGGGAAAACAACAACACTGAGGCGCACAAACAGGGTTAACTACCTCGTTACAATCGCATTAAACAATACAATATAAAGTCGTCCCATCGCTATAACGCGGTCCGTAGATTATTTTGCATGTTTTTTGTTTTGTTTTTTATACAGTGTATGAACGTGCATTGTGTTCTGCGTCCTGATTGGCTAAGGGACTGTAGACACTGTCTCCAGAATCTCCAGTACAGAACGTTCAGTCAAATTTACATACCGTATTTTTCGGACTATAAGGCGCATCTAAAATCATGACATTTTCTCAAAAATCAACAGTGGCCTTATAATCCAGTGGCCTTATGTGACCTTTGGTCCTTTGGTTGTGTTTAACCTCCAACCAATTTTATGTGGTATCATTACGGCTAATAACGTATTAGTGGGCGAGTCAGGAGGAGTAATATGTTGGCGACATATAGGGCGACTGTGCAACATACCGGTAGTTCAGGTTTTGTATTTTTGTGTTAAAACTGAACAATGTTGAGAGAGATCCGGGCATGTTAGCTACAACTGAGAGTTATTGTAAATTACCTGAATAAAGTTCGATTTATCCGACACGTGTCTTGTTTTGCTTATTGCGCCTTATAATCCGATGCTCCTTATGTGTGGACAATGACACAATTGACATATTATTTGACACTACGCCTTATAATCCGGTGCACTTTATAGCCCGAAAAATACGGTAAATGTACGATTGCTAGAAGCGGGACTCTGAAGATCTGTATGTTTCCAAGCAGGGGCGGACTGGACAACTCGGCCCGCTAGATTGAAACTGAGGTTTGAAGTTTGAGTGTTTAAACTGAAGAGAAATGTGAGAAAATGAATTCCTGTCTGAGATGAGCGCGATGAGAGGTTTTACATATATAAGAATCGTAAAAAATAAAGCTGATTTCAACTATCGCAGGTTATGGAACGTAACTCCCGTGATAAATGAGAGACCACTTTATAAATACTTCGATATTTTTGCACACCCCTAGTCATATCTGAGAACACAGATATTTTTATTTCATATCAGTATATTATTACTTCTAATGGAAATATCTCTATGAAGTTTGTCAAGTCTTGGTGTCAAAAATGTGGTTGTGTAGGTTAAGCAAATAATCATTCTACCTCTGCTTCTTGAATCTAACATGACCCAACATCACATCCAGCTGAACCATGCAGCTTTCCACGTCTCCCCTTTGTCTTTCCTCCGCTGTTTAGTCTGCTCCTTTAAACTTATCTACATTCTCACATTCTCATAATTTCGCCAACACTTGACGTAAACTCGCATTTTCCAATTCCGCTTTTATTTCCTGTAAAAAAGCAAATATCTCCCATTCAATCCCGCTCCAATCTCGGAGAACAAAAACTCCAGCAGGGAGGGGCAGTCTGCTCGTTTGTTTAGGCCTGGGTGGAAGATAAGTTTTTCTTGTGGCTTTTGGAGCAGAGACTATTTTTTTCTTTTGTGGTTTGACAAGGTTTTTTTTTTTTTTTTTTTCGTGCTCTTTTGTGGCCGGTCTGTGGGAACTTGCTGAGTGAGATGTAGTGATTCCTGGAGTCAATGCTATCGGATGGAGCCACGCGAAAACACAGGGCCGGGCGAAGAAGGGCGACAATGAGAACTGCGAAAGAGTCGACGAGAATGGAATCAACAAACGGAGATGGTCAGATATGTACGAATGGGGAAATAAATGTACGTTTTGAGGGGGAAAGCCTGACCTGGTTTGATACTTTGTGCGGTCAATACAGCAAAGCATTTTTACATTTACTAGGAGAAATCATATAGATGTATAAAGCAAAATTGTACTAGAGAACTGGTTATGTAACTGCAGATAACAATACCAAAGTTAATGTAGCGTGAAGGCGACCCGGTGGTGCAGCGGTTAAGACTCTCCACTCACAACAAATCACTGTTGTGTCAGTGTGTGTTTAGTCTCTTTGAGCTCCATGAAGATAAAATACATCCTTACGCTGAAAAAAGCTATGACTTCAATTGAGATCATTTTACAAGACAGCGGTGGGCTGCTCTTGTGGCTACCTGGCTCACACACTGAGCAGTTTTTGAAATGTTTCGTTTTTTGAGCACAGTTTTTAATGTCATATCATGGGATTTTAACTGATGAGAAGTTCAGCTTGTGCAGGTCAAAAGACACAAGTAAGGGACTGTCAGATTGAGTGAAATGTTGTGTTGTTTTTTGGGGTTTTTTTTTCGTATCCTTTGAGACTGAGATGCTCTGAGATGCTACAGACTTTTAACAGCTCTGAAAAAAAAATATGCAAAATGATCAGTTTCTCTGATTTTACTACTAATAGATTTGTGTTTGAGTAAAATGAATATTTTTGCTTCAATCTATAAACTACTGACAACTTTTCTCCCAAATTCCAAATAAAAATATTGTCATTTAGAGCATTTGTTTGCAGAAAATCACAAATGGTCAAAATAACAAAAAAGATGCAATGTTTTCAGATCTCAAATAATGCAAAGAAAAGAAGAGTGTATTATTTTTAAAACAACACAATAACCTAGAAAGAAATCAATAATTGGTGGAATAAGCCACATCACAGCTTTCATGAACATCAGTGTTTTTTATACTTTTCCTCCTTAAATCAGATTTGGTTCAGGTGAATCACCTCATCAGTGCCTCGTGAAGCAGAATGAGGTGAGTTTGAGTTGGATTCAACCATAGACCGTATATATGAATGGACATAGCTAACGCGTTAGCCGCCGCGTGCCAAATAGGAAGTGCTCCAGGAGGCTCTTCCGGCTCCTTCTGACTTTGGCTCTCATTGACTTACATTAGGATCGTGTCGCTCGTCTCTCTGGACCTGCTGCACTGATCCTCTTCATCTTGGTCTTAAAATGTTCTTATTAACCCGCGACACATGATCCTGATT
>KN490876.1:2931-14364 GCA_000787155.1 Scartelaos histophorus | reverse complement strand
TGATTGAGAGGAGTTTTATTTTATTGTGTCAGTGTGTGTGGATATGAGAGAGAGAGAGAGAGGAGGGGAGGAGGACAGGAGAAGGGATGGATCTTCTCATTGTTTCCCTTCAAAAGCACGAGGAATCTGTCTGCAAATGAAGACACTGCAATGATATTTATCTTTAAAGACGACCTATAATGCTCAATAGACTTTTCAGGGCTTTTAGTCATGTTATAGTTGGTTCCCCTTCCCATTTACCCTCTCAAAGTTTTGTTTTTTGTGTTGAGCAACGTTTAATCACTTATTTTCAAGATGCCATGCAGAAAAAATGTACATCTCACTAGTGTTTTGTGCAGGTATCCATTGAAGGTGGACAACTTCATGGCTCTTTCACAACTTCACGGCTCTTTCTGGGCAATGCACTCTTCTAATGTGAAAGTCAGCGGATTTGTTTTAATATGCTTTTTTATATATAGATCATAGACTGTATAAAAAAGTGGACTAAGCAAGTGTGACGTCACTCACAGCGTTTAGCGTCGCTCAAATGAGGCTTGCGATGCTTCACGGTTACAGGAGCTAATCTGGAGCCAGGATCTATGTTATGAATAGGATTTTTTTGATTAAGAAATTGCGAAAAATAGCGAAATAGCGAAAAAAATTCAGGATCATGTGTCGCGGGTTAATAAGAACATTTTAAGACCAAGATGAAGAGGATCAGTGCAGCAGGTACAGAGAGACGAGCGACAAGATCCTAATGTAAGTCAATGGGAGCCAGAGTTAGAAGGAGCCGGAAGAGCCTCCTGGAGCACTTCCTGTTTGGCACGCGGCGGCTAACGCGTTAGCTATGTCCATTCATATATACAGTCTATAATATAGATACATAGTTTCCTAGTACCTTTCTGTTTAAATAGTTTTTTCACGTAAGCTTTAATATGCATGGATATTTATACATTTTGAAAGTTATTGCCACGCCCACTTTTTGTTGACTTATATCTTGGCCGGGGATGTTTTAAGACTAAGAATTTCTTGGGAGGAAAATTGGATGCGAGCAGGGTTTGCACAGCGCGCTAAAGTTCACATTAGGGTTGCATGTATTTGGGAAAAAATCTAATTGAAATGTATGACAACTATTTCAGTTGCGAGTAGATTTGGGACATTGAAGAACATTGAAGTTTGAGAGTAGATTGACAAAGGCTATAGTCGGCTAAATCCATTCAGAAAATTCCATGCATTTCAAAACATGTTTGTAGAAGTCTAAATTACAGGCCTAACACTTTTCTCATAAAAGCAAAGGATATTTTTGTTGTATGCTGGTCCAATATTATGGAAAATTGACAAATTTAAGGTACGTTACCTCCTCAAAAACATACGTGGAGTTGTGTTTTGTTTCATTCATCCACGTTTGAGCAACCTTTTATTATTAGTCTGTCTACATCTCCAAAGCTCAAAATCCTCTGTTCAACTTTGTGACGTTATGAAGCTAATTCAAGTGTATGATTTTAAAACATTTACAGTACATGCTAATCAGGTGACACTTCACTTCTGCTATTCATCTCTCTTCACTACTCAATTTTTATGTTGTGAGGCAATTACTGATTAAAAAAAATATATAGAATAACATGTTTTTTTCTCATTTATAATTAACTTTGACTTCCCAAATGCATGTACATCATCCGCTTTAATAACTGCCATAGCTTCAAGGAAATGCGATGGCCAATTACAGCGAAACCCCCTCAAAAACCAGTTGAGTCAAGAATTGCACAAATATTTCCAAATGATGCCAGTTGTTTGAACATCACAAAAAAGCTTTGAATTAGTAAGACACAGCAGATGAGTGAGTGTGCTTCAGAAGGGAAAGCTCTTGAGTTGTTTGTGTAGAATCCGCTGTATTAAGTATTAAGCATTTCATTTTCTTTGCTTTGGTTTTCCATTCAAAAAGCATTTTATCGTTTTAAAGTTTGAATCTTGTGTCTTCTGGGCTGTGATTGGTCAATATTTTACTATACTTTTTATAACGTTCCCTCATCATAAACATGCCTGAAATGGTTTTGTCTCATTCATGCATTTTTCAGTAATCTATTTAACCCCCTCCTTACTGTAACTTCACTGTGATGTGCAGTAGTTTCAGGATGTGCAGTGACTGATTGTGATAGCGCTCTGAAGGGGGAGTGACTTAGTTCAGGGAGTGTTAAAACAAAACTAAATAAACATTTTAATTCACTATTTTCAAAACAGTAAAACGTAACATGTCTATCTATGTTATGTGCTCTTAAAGACTTAAAGATATATAATAATTTTTAATAATTTTGAGTTTTTTAATGAAGTTCTCTCACTAAAAAACAAAGCAAAAACAATTTTATATATTCCCTTACAGAGTTGAGAGTCCAATGATTGTTTATAGCAGTAGTTCCAAGTGGTTGTCAGTCTCAGCCCTTTGCTTATCTCTTCACTTGTTTCTTTATAGCAATAGTAAAGTATTTATTGGAGCTTTTCTTTGAGGCAAACGATGTCATTAAAGTTTGTAAAATATGCAGTGTTTGGAGAGATCACTGAGATTGACTTAAAATGTTGACTTACATTGAAAATGTTAGTAATAAAAAATGAGAGACTTAAGAGAGAGATTTTTTTGCTTTTTTTTTATCCTTCAGTTTGTGTCACGGAGCACGGAGCAGTACTAGTTTCAACCTATGAGTACCTAAGTAAAGGAAAAACCTGTTGCAAATGTGGTCGTACCTGCTTCCCGCCGCTCGATTTTGTTTGATTTCTGAAGTTGAGCAGGACCGGGGCTGCAATGGTTTTAGTGCATGTTGGTGGTGGTTGGAGGCTTTTATTGCGCTAATTGGCAGTTTTGCTTATGCCCCAGGGAAGTTCTGGCTACTGGAGTATGGAGTGAATGAATAAAGCAACGTAAACATCTTTGAGTTTCCAAAAATATAGCGCTGCGTAAACTGAATGGATTATTATGAAATGTTTTGGGTTCTAACTCAAGTATCCAGTGCAAACCCAATATGTTACACGATATTCATGATAATAAGGCTGTGTTTGTTTCATTTTTAGTTACATTTTTGGATGATTTGATGACGTCTGACCCAAAGATGGTTAAATCCTGCAAACTGCATTGAGTTAAGTTGTTTTTAAGCTTAAGAGTCTTCAGTTTGCGTATTTCTTGATGGTGCAGTTTGCAGAAATGGAGTGAAATCGAGACATAAAAGTAGTGATTATATCTGGACTTTTTGCATCAGTATTTGAGCAGACCGCTAACACATCTGTCCACATTTGTATCTAAAAGACACATATTAGGGTATTTTTGCACTCCCTTAGCAAAAACCCACCGCAGCTAAACCCGAAAAGCCCTTTTGCTAACACCTTTTCGCTTTTTTGCATCAGTTATCAACATTCAAGCTCACCGCGATCATTTGGGGCCTTCATTATTATCTAAGCACTCCAGTCCCTCGCGGTCCGCCCCCCATCACTTTAAATACACTTTGTTGTAACAAGCATCTCGTCCAATCATCCCGGTGCCTCTCTTATCGCTCTTTAAGCTGAAGGCCCCGTCCTTGTCTCACCTCTGCCTTCGCAAACTTCATCCGAAAAGACCCCAAAGTGGAAACACACCAAGCTCGCACAGGCCCCGCGAAGTCTGTGTCAACACAACATCGGATATTATAAATGTTATCAGCGTTCCTGTTGTTACGCTTTATTTTAGGAACTCTCTGACTTCTCTTTTTGTTGATATTTTAAGGTGATAGCCAACAGTGCATCTACGGCGTGTGTGTGTGTTGAATGATCGAGCGGGATCCTAAATAAAAAAAGCGCGTGATTCAGAGCGAGTGTCAAAAGAAAGAAGGAAACTAAACTTTGCTAACAATCTGAAGGCAGTTAACTTTCCGCAGACGTTGTTTGGTTGAGGAAATCCACCCACAGTCTTCATCTTAATGGGGATGAATCAACAGGAGTCCAAGCAGCGGGCCCAAATTTGATCAAAAAGGGAAACTGTGACCTTGCTGTAGCCGGATACTATGAAAGACTATTTCAAATTGCTCAATTTTTTGGTGAATTTATTTGTGTTTTTTCGCCTTTCACATCTACATCATTTTCCATGTGTCAGTTGGATTATTTCAGCCTTGGTACTGGCAATTTCTCCTGAACATAAGATAAAATGGAGCTGTTAACATGAAAACTACCACTTCATGACATCACAAGGTGGAACTTAAGTTTTGGAGATGTAGACAGACTAATAATGAAAGTATAAGTTAATGAAACCAAAGCACAAGCTCACAATGGTTAATTTAGCATAATATAGAACCTTTAAAATCTCTGTACCTGATGTTGAACCACAAGTGATGTGACGTGAACCTTCTTTTTCATTAAGATGTTGCACCATGAGAAAGAAGCATAGAGCGTAAACCTATACTTTCTGCTATAGTTGCCATGTCTGCATCTTTATATCATCTTTGGCTTTTTGGAAATTGCTCCCGAGTGATAGTTTTGCATCATTGGATCCTTTTTCAGTTTTATTTCACGTTAATACACTCAATAATGACCATATACACACTGCGGTAATGTCTGAAATAGAAGCTGTGAATGTTTTAAAGCTGTTGTTTGTGTTAAATATACTAATGGGAAATATTGACACTCCTGCACTTTCTCAAAGGCTCGGCCGCTTGTTGCTCTCTGAAAATCTGGCAGCTCTGTTTTCTGGGCTCATTACAGAGAGTTGCAAATGGTATTCATCCAGTACCATTTTATGAAACAGAGATGTTTTTTGGTACCAGGAGTACTCGAACACTTGGCAGAGCTGATGTTTGACTGCCAGAAAATCATAGTGATGGACCACCAGCAATCACTGTCAAACTACCTTTATACAATGCAGGGTTGGTGAAGTGTCTTGCCCAAGAACAGCAATAGTAAGCAAGGGCCATGGGCGAATAGCACTGAGACAGCTCCGGTCCCAAATATAGTCCCCTTATCCTAAAAAGTGCCCATTAAATTGCATATTTTTTGCAGCTGAGGTATTCTAAATAACTTTATGCCACTTTAGCTGGCCAGTCTCTCCTTCTCCTCACTCACTGCTCACATCATTAAGGGTTTATCTGACTGAACAGACCTTGGTCCTTAAAATATGGAGAAATGTTCTCGCTTGGTGAGATTAGCTATGGATTTTGCCATGCTTTATTTAGACAGTGGGCTAATAAATAAGAAATTACACTTGTCCACTACTTTTGGGTGAAATGAGGACACCTCCTTTGCAATAAATGTGTACTTCATATTTAATACCTGGTGTTACAAACCAACTCTGCTAGGGACAGAGGAAGTGACAAAAAACCATGATGTAAAAGGTTATAATGTTATATAA
Source organism: Scartelaos histophorus (assembly GCA_000787155.1). NCBI lineage: Eukaryota > Metazoa > Chordata > Actinopteri > Gobiiformes > Gobiidae > Scartelaos > Scartelaos histophorus. Next base: position 9,026 of record KN490876.1, on the reverse strand, counting down.
AAGTGAATATTTACAGTAATTAACATAAGGAGGCTCTAGCTTACAAAATTTTTAAATGCATAACTAAATGTAGTCTAACAAAACTAGAGTATATCAATTACTTTAACAGAAAAAACAGTCTCTAAACTAAGTCACAAACGACTAGTAGTGTCTCAAGGTTCACAAAGATGCACAAAACTACAGGGAGCAAATGTGGGCTGCAGTCCACAGACAGAAGAGCAGCCGGAGGGGCAGGGGCCAGGTCCTTTAAAGGTGTGGCAGCTGCAGGGGAAGGCCCAGGATTGGACTCTAGGGTGATGCATCAGTTAGCAGGAAGGGACCCAGGTGTCAGCTTGATGTGCACTGCAGGAGAGGTCTGTCTGATAGAAGCTTACATGTACAAACAGGGATCAGCAGCAGCAGGGGCTTAAACTTACAGTACATGGCTACAGGAGGAGCCGGAGCTGTGGCCCTAACACCTGGATAATTAAAACTGCTCCTTGAACAGACTTTGGCGATGAAAAGCATAATTTCAGACCATTAATTGCAGCACAAGACTTCACCTTGGCAAGGTTAGGACAATATTTAAGCCTTATCAGACAGCTCTAAGCCCTGTATAATGCTCAAGGACTAGTGATCTATGGCAATATAGAAAAGCATCATTTTCTAACACAAGTGGAAGAGAGGGTTGTCAAAATATCGAAGGTCTAAAACTAAAACCAGGATTAAAAATAGATGAGTTTAACAAGTTTGAGTGCTGATTTTTTTTTTTACTTTATCAACCCCGGTATAGAACCGCATGATAAGAAGAATGATAAAAATTACATTGTCTACATGGGTGTATTTTTTCATCATTATGGTACACAACACTGGTATCCACTTCTGAGCCTTTTCCCTTCGAGTTTGAAATGTTTGTACTGTGACAACACTTTTGGGCACTAACCAGATCCTGGGCACACTGTTGTTATTGTGTCCTTGGGCAAGACACCTGTCAAATCTACTCACAGTTACTTAAATGAATAATGTCACTGCCAAAATTTGAAAAAACTAAACAAAACAAAAAAAACTACCCACTTCCCATTTGTAGTTATGTAAAAGTTTCTGCCCTTTTTTTGAACTCAGTGACTAAATGGCTTAAAGAGATGCGCTAATCCTCCAGTTTACTAAACAAACGAGAAAAAAAGTAGGCCAAAAGCATCAGGCTTGGAAAAAAGCCCTGCGAGAATCCGCTGCCTACAGTCGTCAAATAAAATTATTGTCATTGTAATGGACCAATAGACCACGTATGAAAACAGTTTTCCCACATTGATAAGAAAGCGTCTGTTTACTGCTGTGGCTTATGAAATGTATCAGACTGTGTAATATCGTAATATATCTCTGAGCTCCCCAATCATAAATTTGACAAGTTGCTTCAGATTATGTAGGAGTTTGTTCATTCTTTTTTCAGCATGTTTTGGAATTTCAGTGAGCACAATAAATAATTGAGAAACGTGATTCTTTGCAGTTCATATTTTAAGTATTGTGCACGTTGCATATTGATATGGGGGCTTAAACAGGGGATATTATGGGGTATTAATTGCTAACACATAATATATTTAGCTCACTATGTTATTTTTTTAATTTTATTTTTTTTTATGCTTAATTTAGTAAAAATAACTAAACTTTTTTTGTTTTTGATGCACTGAGTCACCACTCCCTTTGCTCCTTGGGCTAAGTAACTCCCCTTCAGAGCACTATCACAAAACAATCTGCTTACATTTCACTAATGAAACTACTGCATCGGGTTTGTCATGTCGTAGTGTATCATTTTGTTTCCTTTTTGTATATTTATGGAAAATTGCCGAGCGTGGACTGAGCTTTGGATTGGATTGTGCAGTTATTGTGCAGAGCGTTTGAATAGGGCCCAGGAGAGATCGCTAAATTACTCAGACATGCATGAGCGACGTCTTAAGCTTCTTCAGGGATGTCTAGTGCGCATTTTTTGCACAGTGCCCCTTCTTTAAAACTAGATTGTCATTGCTATATCGCTATCTCGTCTTAAACTATTGCAAATGTTTTCCGATGTGCAAGGCTTTTTATCATTGTCTCACTTTAGGTTTTGAAAACAAATCTGTTTAGTAAGCAACCAGACATCTGCTTACATTATTCTTTAGCTACCCCAAGAGACATCATCTGACTCTCATCCGTAAGTGCTTTTTATTGTACCACTTTCTAAACACTATACACGTGGGCTTGTTTGCTTTTATATCTGATACTTTTTATTCCATCTCTTATTCAATTGCACATACGCCCATCTGTTATAATTGCACACTCATCAATGTATAATACTATGAATCTGAAAGCCTAGGATTAGTCTGCAACACCTGCTCATGCGGATTACTTTGCAAAAGCATTGTGGCAGCATAATACACTGGAACCACCTCTCCTCTGTGTAAAGCAATGATTCATGTTAAACACTACGCATTTAGCATAAAGTAGGCCCGTGCTTAAAGAGCTAAATAGGGCTACTACAGCGCGTGCTTGGACCTCATTAGAACGGTGATCATATTAATGCTTTATTTGTGCCAGGGGTGAACGGCGTGCTTAGCCTTTGATGTGTAAATACCAGGGCAATTAGAGCACATTGTGGAGATAAACGGTCAACATAATACCGTCATTAAAATGTACAGTTGCTGTTTACGTGTGGTTGAGGAGAGCTCTACAATAAAAATGCAAACAGCAACTTTTTGTCCAAGGCCAACTGTTGTAATTGCTCTGTTTGTTATAGAGTGTAATGCGCATTTATACATTTTAATTATGAATGTATTGGAGGTGTCAAAAGTATAGAAACACGGATTTATATTAGTTTAAAGAAATGAACCTTTCCCGAAGAGCTGTTGAATGATCTTGAGCTGTGTCGGAACAAATTTACAAGTAAGATCACTTAGACTAATGTACACCCATGGGCCACTATGGAACCTACCTGGACAACAGAGGGATTACAAGAATATAAATGAAGAAGTATCAGAAGCAGTAGAGTCTATTCCATTTATTTATATATTCCATTCTATTCTATTTATATTAATGTTACTCAGCTTCAAGAGTTGAAATCATAGCTGAAATCCCATTCAAACAGTGATTTGCCTATAGAGAAAGCTGTGCATTAGTGTGCCAAAAATGAAATTAATTAACAAATGAATGAAAAAAACAAAGAATTTTAATAGAAGTAGCAGGAGAGTTGAGGAGACAGGACATTACACTTTGAGACATTGTGTTAAGTTGTACGTTCCTGTTTAGTGCAGTCCGTTTTGTTCATAGTCCAGTCCAGTCTGCCTATGCTTCCGTTGTAGGGAGTATTATACTTCTGATTAGGGATGTAACAATACAGTTTTCCCATGGTCTAGTATGTATTGAAAAAAAAAAAAAGTCGCATCACAGGTGTGTATTCGATTTCATTTGATTAAAGCCGATGTAAAGCAAAAGTGATTCTTAAGCATTAAAAAGTTAATATCTTTGTTATTCCTGGGTGTATCAACGTAAAATAAAAAGTGACTTAAAGATAAAACCCACTTCTGTTCGAATATTTCAGCTGTAAGTCCTTATGGAGCTGGTTTTTTGCTGCATTTGAGGAGGACTCAGCGATAAATGAATATAAATGAAAATAAATGACAACACAGAACACTTGTATCAAATCATGAGACCAATATTGAACGATTTGATATTATGTTGAATACTGTTTCATCTCTATCTCTTATGATGTGGGCAATAACAATTTCTGAATCAACATTTTTTTTTTATTATCCACACATTACGCGTTACCACAAGCTCACCATAACCATGTCTATACAAAAAAAGAATTCAGTTTCACACAAACACCTCAGATTTTTGTATTCCAAACAAAAGCAACAGCTGCTTTTTTAGACATAATACATAATTCAGCCCCTTTTCCCCACAATATGAACGACTTGTCAGCTTGTGTTAATAATGGCATCACAGGGGAGATTTGTTTTGTTTGGACTCTTTCTGAAGCAGTTGCAGGACTCCCCCTCCCCTGAATGTGGAGATGCAGAGGAGAGTTAAGACTGACGCTCTAATTGGTCTATTTTTTGTAATATACATTTATACATTTTAACTATGAATGTGGACAAACGGATTGATCCTGAAGCGGAAATTATTTGGACACCGTAGCTCACACATTGCAATATATTATAATAAAGAGAAATAATATAAATGGGAACTAAAAATGGGAAGAAACTGGTGTCAAATAAAGCAAAATTACACAAAATTAAAGCAAAAATGAAATATTGTAATAAAATATATGTAATAAAATAGGTTATAAAAGGGAAAAAAGGAAAATGTATGTATGTATTTATTACTTGGATAATCAATACTAAAACTTGAAACTAGATTCTCATTTGAGCAGGTAACGATACCAAAAAAGTCGCATTTACCAGACAGAAATGAATCTTTCCTGAAAAGCTTTAGAATGATCCCGAGAGAACGCACTCAATACATAACACTGCCCCTTCCTCCCTGTATTTGGACGAGCTGTCAGTCTGTATTAATAATGTCATCATAGGAGAAGCTTGTTTTGTTCGGACTGTCTCGGAGGGAGTTCCCAGCCCCTTCCCCCGGAACATGGAGAGACTGCAGAGGAGAGTTATGGCTTCAGGACCTCCCAGCAGACCGGAGTTATAACAGTGGTATATGAAGGATAAGCAGGTACCTGATCAAATACTGCGCAGTTCAATCTCAATGATTAGGCAGAGGCTGAACCCAAGCCCACTATATAACAGCATTCCCACTCACAGAGGAGTGATTGATTCTTATATACGTGTTGTATTGGGAATTCAGTTTTCAATGTTCTTATTTCAAGAAAGATTTGTGTTGGCTTTAGTTTGTGCTTAAATACGAATATAAAGCCGCATATACTTTTCTATTGCATGCAGTATTTTCATAATCCTTCTATTTATTATTATATCGTTTAAAGGTCGTGTATTATGGAGTAAAATGAACTCTCATGAGCTTTAAGCCAATTTAGAATGTCATCATTGCATCAAAAATATACCTGCAGTTGTGTTTTGTTTCATTTAAATCCTTTATTATTAGTCTGTCTACATCTCTAAAGCTCAAAATGCTCTGTTCCACCTTGTGATGTCATGCAGTGGTAGTTTTCATATTGACCTTTCGTTCAATTGACAAATCCAGGTCTGAAATCATCCAGGTGATCCTAATAATGGAGTCAAAAGTGGAGCACTTCCTGTTTGAGTGCGTTCAGTTTAAGAGAATAACACACTAAATATACAGATTTACTCAGGCAGGGTTTTTGATAAACTTTTATGAGCTAATAAAGTTATTTCTCAAAGTTATTTTCAATTGCTTTATGAATGTTTGCATGATTCTGTATTGTCAGGGTGATTTTCACTTTTAGGACACCGAAAATTGTTGTTTGCTCTGTAGATTCTATACAAGGCTATACAAGATAACAGTATGTCACATGTGATATTGTCTGTCCTTTTTTCCCATGTCACCCAGCCCTAGCCAAACTGGTGATCCTCCAAGTCCAAAATCTGATCTGTTCTACTCTAAATTGGATAAGTGTTGTGGATAAAGCTAGTAAAAAACATCTATTCAGCAAAGCCAATGGTCTGCTGGCCCAGGCCTGCTACCTACGGTTAACAAGCTACTAATTAAACTGAAGCTGGAGACTGGTTCAGCATTAAACCTCCCCAGTGCTCTTGTTTGTCCCTCATGTGAAAATGTTTACTGGCAAATAGCTGCTTTTAGTCTTGTGTGTGGGCAAACACTGCTAACAAGTCCAGCAATAATCATACATCCTGCTGGGAAAGGAGAGTCATTTGCTATTATTTTTTTTTCATTTTGGGCATATTAAATAAAATAAACTGACATTTTCCTTTTGAGTACCATGATGACACCAACATAAAACCAACTTTTTAATCATGTCATAATTGTTTCCCGTTCTTATGTACCCACTTAAGTTGTATTTAGAGTAATTCATGTATGTTTAAGTAATCTTTATACCCTTGTATTCAAGATGCTCCAATATACCCCAGTTTTTACGACCAGCTGTACCTGCTCATCACTCTGTAGGATTCAGCAGCATCACACAGGCTTTT
>KN490875.1:21701-40245 GCA_000787155.1 Scartelaos histophorus | reverse complement strand
GCTAGTTTTTTAATATGATTTTTGACTATATACTAGATACTCATTTGAACGTCAATATTATAAAAAGCCACAATCCTAGAACAGAAATGAACCTTTCATAAATATATTTAGAATGGAGCTGTATCAAAACTAGTATAAGAGCTCATCGTCTAGTGTGCACCCATGGACCACTGAGGGATCGTAAAGGCAACATGGTCATATGAAAGAAAGTACTACAATTTAATGTTAAAAATGACATTCTATTGTAAAAAACAGAGCGTCTTTTATTATCATCGTGGCATCGGAATCCATATTAAATATTGAGTTTATTCCTTAGTATCAAAATTGAGTGTGAAATTTTAGTATGGTGACAACACTATTGTACAGGTGATCAGATTATAGACAAAAAAATAATGCAGTGGACTTTTAACTTCTCACTTTTTCTCACAAATGATGCATCTTTCATTTTAGAGGTCCTATATTACACAAAATGGGCTCTTGTGAGTTAAATCATGCCTGGGGCTGTGTATTGCTTCATTCACATGTTTAATCAATCCTTTAATTAATCTCTCTACGTCTCCAAAGCTAAAAATTATCTGTTCCTCCTTGTGATGTCTTGCACTAGTAGTTTTCAAGTTAACAGCTCCTTTTACCTCAAGTTCAGCAAACATTGGCAATTCCAGCGTAGAAATGATCAAAATGGTTCTAATGGTGATGTATGGAGTTTAAAAGCACTTCCTGTATCACCACATAGCTTCACAAAGTGTTTTTTTTCCCATTGGAGAGAAGAACTCATCTTAAATATGCAGGATTTGTGTGTTAAACATGAGTGAATGAAACAAAAAACTACGGGTATTTTTGTAATGAGGAAACCATTATAATGCAGATCAGAAAATTGCATAATACGAGTCCTTTAATGACAGAATAAATATTTTCCTTGCCCTCACACCTGCACACCTTTGACTGCCGGAGCATTCACCGCCGTAGGAAACCATCAGCCTTGTCCGTGAGGCTCAATCAAGGTCGAAACATCATTGTAAACTTGACTTCATTTCGCGCATCCTCTCGACCCTCGGGACAGAGTGGCTCATACATTATCTTTCCTTTTTTCCCAGAGACCCTTGAGCTCACAATAGACGCCGTGCCTCTTTTCACTCATGGTCAGCTCAAAGGGCAAAACTGACCGGCCGCGTGCTGACATTTCAAGTTTAAATTCAACATCTTGCAGTGTTGAGTGTTTTGTTCCTGTTGTTATTTTCATTTTGTTCAGATAATAGTTGTGTTTGCAGTTTTTCTGTGTTCTGTGTTGATCCAGGTAACAGATACTCATGCTACTGTCATGGACTGTATCTTTGGAGTAATTGTACTTTTGTTTTTAGCATATTTTAAAACCTGTACTTGCAATTACATAGGTCTATAAAAGCATGTGACTGTAACAAGCTACATTTTAAATCATAAGTTATTTTTTAAGCACAAGTTTAGCACAAATCCCAGTTGTCCCTGTTTTAATTGACCAGGAATAAGACTCAGATTGCATTTTAAAACAACACACAAGTTTTAAATTGTTGATTAATCCAGTGATCTATACAATTCTGATCTAAAACAGCATTTTTATCTGTTTTTTGTGTGGAAATTTTAGGCCTGTTTGAGTCCAGATGCAGGTTTAATGGTTAAATCTTGCTCTAGTCCAGGTTTAAATGATAAACGGTCACTTTTTTATAGCAGTTTTCAAAGCACTCAAAGCATTTCAAACCGCTTACCTAGTTCTCAATTTTATGTGATCCAGTATTTTTCATGCTTACTTTATACTTTTTACTTAAGTACAATTTTGGCAACAGTCCTGCCCACTTCAAAGAGTACATTTTCTATTCATTTTGCAGAACAGACTTTTCCAAAAATTAAAATATTAATAGTACAAAGACACTGCAGATGCTCACCAGCTTTGTGCTAACTAATACCCATAATGTGCTTTTTTTTAAGTATAAAAAGCACATCTGAAATAAAAATGTTTTAATAATAAGTTAGCAATTTATAAAGTTCCAGAAACAGAAATTGCATAAAATTATAGGTCATTAGTTACAGATTAGCCCAGAGCGAGCTTTCGAACTTGTGAATTATTTGTGGGAAATGAAAGGGGAATTTATTTCCGGTTCCAGGAGAAGTGGTAAAAGTGAAATCTAGCTCCAGTAAAATGACTTAAATTAAGAAAATCTTCATCTTCATTTGACTAATTTTCACTTCACAAGTCATTATATCTACCAGTGGAACAGGCCTTTTTGTACTTAAAACAGGAAATTACATCTTGTTACTTGATCCTATTACTTGTTAAGTTGAATCTACTCAAATCTTGCAAAATGAAATGAATTTACAGAGAAATCACTTTTTTCAGTGCACCGTTGAGCTCCATTGATCACTTTTTTTTATTTTTTTTTTAAAATCAATGTACATTTACTTGCGTACAGATTCCATTAGAGTGTATTTGCAGCAGTAGAAGAGGAGAGCGTCTTGGAAAATCAGTGCAATATCTCAGCGGCTGTGCTCTATGGCGCATGCATTCCTTAATACAGTGTCATTGTTAAACTGCGGCTTCTCCCGTTATTAACAGCAGCCTACGGTCAACCACACAACAGTAATAAAAACCACATAAAGCCCTACATAACTTTGCTCGACAAGCGTAATGAAATCCCGGCCATTATGAACACAGTTATGGTAATAAGTAGCGTGGAGCCTGGTGTTAGGGGTTACAAGGCAGCAGAGGAGAAAATTAAAAAGATGAAGTTGTAGACCGAGATGGCTGTTTTAGAGAGATCTGGTCTAGCTGCGGGCTACAGGGAGCTAAATCTGCTTACTCGCGTTGAGGCGGGTGAAGTTTCAAGGTCAAATGTGCAGGGTCTGTTCTTTTAATTAGGGATTTGTAATAAAGTTGAGTTGTTAAGAGGATTTGGGGAAATTAAGACCTGAAGACAGCGTAATAATAATATGAAAGAAGAAGTTTTGTTTCAGTGGATGTACTGGGGGATTGTACTTTTAGGTGTGATTCAACAATGCAAATTACCTCAGATTTTACAAAATGCACGACAAGTTAAAGTTCTTAATTTAAGTCATTTTATTTGACAAGTAAAATGATCTATCAATGGAATGAATGTGTTTTACTTAATTCAAGCAACATCAGATTTTGTTTCTTATTTTAAGTGTAAAAAGTTGTGTTTAGCAAGATGTATTTTCATATTTTATGCAAAAAGTTTGTGTTTAGCAAGATGTATTTTCATATTTTATGCAAAAAGTGTTGGTCCTTTGGTAGATCATTTTATTTCTCAAGTGAAATTTACTCAAATCATGATAAAACTTTTAATTTAAGTAATCTGAACTGAAATGGATTTGTTTTTAATTACTGTAAAGCACTTTGCATGAACTTTGTGTTACATGTTTATGTATGAAATGCGCTTTATAAATGAAGTGAATTAGTTTGATTGATTGAATGACTGAAAAAAGCCTAAATATGTTCTGTAGTTGGACTTAATGAAGAACTGTCATCACATCAGCAGATTTAAAACTTAAAATCCTGCAAAATAAGCGTTTCTACATTTTCAGAAACACCTATTCAATAAAATGATATAAATCTTATGCTCACTTGTTAACAGAATAATGTGACTGTATTTTTAATAGACAGATATCAGTCTGGTCCCCGTTCTTTCCTCCACTTCACAAAGACGTGACACATGTGAAATGAAGGAACTAAAGTGCTTCACTCAGTGATTCTGCACAAATCTGCAATGTTTTCAGTCCCATGTGATTTTTCCCTCTTGTATGGAGCCATATTTGCTTTGATACAGCGGATCATCTACCTGTCAATCATCCCCATCTTAAAACCAGTTTGAATCCCGCTACATGATTAACACTGTCCTTGGGCAAAGCACTTCCCCCCCTCGCCCCCAGTGTCTGAGTACACTGGTGTATGAATGCACAGGAGTGGTTCCTTCATACAAAGTGCTTTGGTGCAGGTGGAAAAGCGCAGGACAAATATGACCATTTATATCTTTGTTGTATTGAACAAGTGTGTTTTCTGGAACCCAGGCAAGATTAGCCCCTGACAAGCTTTCAAACAATTTAATTACATTTATTTATAATGAATAAGATTAAAATCTAAATGCAATAACTGAATTTGGCATCAGATTGTAATATAACTAAGAAAAATCAAACCACAATTACAATATGTTTTATTCTGGCTGGGTTATTGCAATCTTCTTGTCATAATACCACACAGTAGATTCCTTTTCTGTTTATAGTAGCAACAGTTGACAGTAGTTTTAACACACATGGAGGCTGGAGTGAGCTGCGAGGGTCTTTTGTGTTTGCCAGTGGGCCAGCAGTTCACTTTGAGTAAAGGTCAAAGCTCTAGACCAGCGCCTGGAATCACAGGTCTGTAAACAATCTGCCGTGGACCTAAGATGACACCGAAATGAGAAGATACGCGGCTGTTTTTGACTTTCCGCGCGTCGTCAATATTCCCCCTACTCTTTTGTATCTGCGAAATAAAGCAAAATCAATGACACACGGGAGGACGGCAAATGGTTTTCAAATCCATTTAATAAGTGCAAAAGCGAATATAAAAAGTGCAATGTGCCATTAAAACGCTACGCATCAAACAATACGGCGACGCAGATGTTTCAAAAGCAGGTTGTGGTTGGGAAAAAATAAAGGGGGTAGTTTGAGAGGGAACAAAATCAGCTAAACAACCCCGGTCCTATTACATAAATGGCTCATTCATAATCACAGCGGAGCAATTATGTGTGCCGAGAATTGCTAGGAGTCTTTACCTCGTACACTCCACAAGAAGCTTCACCATTTTCTGAAGCCGACGAATAAATGAAAAGAAAATTGCCCCTCCTTTTGTCCATCAATGCGTAACTACGGCAACCCACACCCAAAAGCGGGAAAAAAAGGGCCTCTAAAGCAATCATTTGCCCTTCAGCTTTTTTCCTACACCCGAATTGTTACTGATTTCGATTTTGTTCTCTTTCTTTCAGCTCTCTGCATCTCATCCATCCTTCCCCTCGGAGCAGAACCATTCATACTGGCCCTATCTCACCTTTTTAAGTACCATTCTAACCCTATCCCTCATTCACAGCCCACCCACTCCATCACGCTCCCATCTCCCTCCATCTTCCTCGTCATCCTCCCCCGAGCCGCCGTCACACGAGAGGCTGTTTGTCGCCGCAGGTGCTGGGGAGGGACTCGGCGCTGGATTTGTAGATGGGCTTCTTTGCGGAGTGGTCATCGCTGAGGAGAAAGAGGAGACAGAAGAGCGTGATTATCTGTATATCGACCTCCCAGTAGGCGCCAGAAAAGGTATAAGTGAAGAAATTATGGACTCCACCAAGAAATGGAACCGCACTTGGCCTTGGATATTAAAAAGGCCATTTTCTTTGAGCTTTTGCTGCACATACACACAGGCGGATATAGTGGAGTTTTAAAATACGCAGTTTTTCAGCAGGTACAGAGAGGCAGCTAATGACTGGAGCCATGTGAGGTTACATTGTGCATTAGGAGACTGTTACAAGCAGCATTAAGGCGTGCTTTTTAAAGCTGATAATAAATGGCTTACTGTAGACACTGTGCTCCTAACTAGCTCCAAAAAGTATTGCCCCATTTCCTCATAACAGTATTTGTTCTTTAATTTTGGGCCAGTTGGAAATCTTTTTTATATGAAAAGCTAAAGATATTTCTGTCCATTCTGGGCCATGTTTGGAATGAAAATTAGGCACGTCACCTGGTTGTCTCCATGGTAACGGTATGTTCCATAGTATGGTATTAAAGGTATAGTGGCTGGTTTTCTGAAGGTGGCACGTCTCCTACATGATTCCATGGACATAATAAGTTAAAAACATACTTTGGAACATATCCCATGGAGATAGTTCCATCTTATACTGTGGAATATTATAGAATATTATAAAGGAATGACATTTCCATGGAAACAAGCAAGATGAGACTTTGCTCCAGGCCACATACAGTCAGGTTTGTGGAGATGCAAGCCACTACCAGTAAAGATGATGAAAGATGTTTTTATGAGTAATAAAAACAAACAAAATGCCAAATCATGCTTCATTTCAGCCTTTTTTTTGCCAAAAAGTCACATACTGTGGCATTAACATGACAGGCGTTTTATTGCTTCAGAAGTGCCTTAAAAATATGAAATCTTACATTGAGCAGCTTGTTTCCTAGTTTCATGCCAATCTGTGGAATATTCCTGGCAAAGCAATGGCCATATCCGTGCAGATAAAGAGGGAGCATATCCTCCACCAGTAAACAGGAAACATTCAAGTCAAAAGTGAGACGGCAGGTTTGACATTTGGATGTATTTCATATTCATTAACCATTCATTCAATCATTTTCTTATGCAAACCAAAAGAATGTGCCCTTTGCTTTTACAGTACATAAAGATCATTGTTCAGTTATCTGCAAACGGACAGAACATTTTGTGCATTTGTAGAGACTAGTTCCCACTTCCTCATTATCAGTCAGTCAGAAGCAGTCAGTGGAAATCTGGTTTACATCTCACTGCTCATTTAACATCACATCTCATTAAGGCCCGTGACCAGACATTTGTGAAAAATATATAATTGTGATTTATCAGACAAGCATTGTGATTTAGATTTGCTTTTTCTGTTTTAATAATAGGATAATACAAAGAAAGATCATATTTTCATCCAGAAGAATTGACTGGAATATAAACTGACAAACTAATACAAGAATCACATTTCCAATTTTTAAGCACAATAATACAGAATATTATGTTGTTTGTGGAGGAAATCTGTTCATTTCTAAATCTGCAGCCTTTGTTAATCGCCTCCATTCAGACGGCAATTTTGATTTGAGTGTGATTAATCTTGCAGATCTGTTCGAACATAAGTATTGAAAATCTGAAACTTATCGATGCTAAAACTAGTAAAAAAGATACTCGTTTGAGGAAGTATTGATACTAAAAAAGCCACATTCACAGGACAGAAGTAAACCTTTGGATACCTTTAGAATGATCTTGAGCTGTATCATAAAAAATATAAGAGCACATAGACTAGTATAGGCCCGTCGATCACTATGGACCGCAACTTGATGACTGGTTGTCTCCATGGTAACGGTATGTTCCATAGTATGGTTAAAGGTATCATGGTAACGGTATGTTCCATAGTATGGTATTAAAGGTATAGTGGCTGGTTTTCTGAAGGTGGCACGTCTCCTACATGATTCCATGGACATAATAAGTTAAAAACATACTTTGGAACATATCCCATGGAGATAGTTCCATCTCATACTGTGGAATATTTTAGCCAAAGGAATGACATTTCCATGGAAACAAGCAAGATGAGACTTTGCTCCAGGCCACAGGGTTTGTGGAGATGCAAGCCCACTACCAGTAAAGATGATGAAAGATGCTTTTATGAGTAATAAAAACAAACAAAATGCCAAATCATGCTTTCATTTCAGCCTTTTTTTTTTTTGCCAAAAAGTCACATACTGTGGCATTAACATGACAGGCGTGAAATATGAAATCTTACATTGAGCAGCTTGTTTCCTAGTTTAATGCCAGTCTGTGGAATATTCCTGGCAAAGCACATAGACTAGTATAGGCTCGTCGACCACTATGGACCGTAACTTGATGACTGGGGATTGCTCAGATATGTGTCCAAAATCACATTCTATTTTTTAAAGAAATAGTTATTTTTACCATCATTGTGGTATCGTAATCGGGACTGAGTATCAAGTATCAAAATTGAGTTTAATACTAAAGAATAACTTCAAGTCAAGTATATCTACGCATAGCAACTTTTTAGCGAGGCAAAGGGAGATCAAAGATAAGGTCAAGTGAGTGAAACCTGTCCCACTTTGAAATTTAAAACAGCGTCTAGTTGAAATGCACAGAGCGAGACGCGCGGCGCTCAGTACGGCGTGGCGAAAGCTGTTCTAGAGTATGAGCTTGGCATCATAACAAAACCACGGCTACAAAACGACGCCAAGGTGTACCCTGGCACACGCACACCCCGGCGGCCTCGCTCGGATCGCATGAGACAGGATGAAATATTGCAGCTATAGCCATATTTGTAATAGAAAGTCAAACTGCAGGAGGTGGAATGTGGCTGACTTAGGGAAAATATCAGCGAGAGCGCGTAGACCTCAGCAAAACACCATCAAGACACATAATCCATTTGAACAGGATTTAGGGTGACAGTAAGAAGTACAGAGGGAAGTTATGTGGGGTCATGGCCGGATACATTTAGTTTTTGAGCTGAAATGTTTAAAGGGCCCATATTATGCTGTATTTTTTTTTTTATCTGTCCTATAATGCTGTTTCCTCATCACAAACGTACCTGGAGTTGTGTTTTGTTTCATTCACACATGTTTAAAGGTCCACTAGGTCACTTTTCTGGGCGAGGGCCTGACTACATTTTTGTCTCCATGACGATAAACTAAACTAAACTAAACTATCGCCATGGAAACAAGGGAGAAATGCCATCAGACCAGTCCCCAGCCAATAAAAGCATGTGATTTAGAGTAGTTTGAATGTTGGAAAGTAAAATGTTTTTTTTTGTGTGTTAAATGGTAAATATTTACAGTGTGCGTTGTTTGTGCGTTTTCACTTCAACCAAAAATGTGTTTCAGGTGTAGTTGATGTAATAAGTCATTTTAACTGCATGGTTTTTAGAAGATGAAAGTTTGCTTCAAGTTTAAAAAGGCCCAGATGATTAAGGGTTTTTTATGTAATGAAATGAATGCTAGATAGATGTGTTTAAATCCATGCTGCGGAAAAGAACAAATAATGTACCTTTATAGAAACTTAAAATAATAAAAAAACACAAAAATATCTTACATGGGCCCCTTGGTGGTCTTGACCTTCTTGGCACAGAAGCAGACGAAGGCGGACATGGAGATGACGACCACCAGGCAGGCCACCACAGCCCCCACGGTCAACAGGATGGTCTGCGAGTCCCCGTCCATGTACCAGGTGACCCGCTGTCTCCCTCTCTGCTCTACTGTGGAGGTGGACAGAAGGCACATTACTAACAGCAGTAGTAGTAGTAGTAGTAGTAGTAGTAGTAGAGGTAATGTTTGTAGTGGTAGCAGCAGAAAAAGATCTTGAAGGGTTTCTGTTATGTAAGCACCTCTTTACTCAAGTATGTCTGGGTGGAGTGGACGTGTGTGTGTGGTTGTGTCGCTGAGTGTGTGATGTGTAAGTGTGTGCGTATGTGTGTGATTGTGATTGTGTAAAAAGATAACTCAGCCATCATGAAAAGTGGTAGTAGTGGTAGTAGTAACCAAAGGAGTTCGACAGACACAAACAGCAGAAACAAGAACTTAGTAAATATCTACCTCTTTGGTCAACCTTATAGATTCTAGTCTTCTCCTCTTTCAACATGTTCCACTGCAGCTCTGAAAGACACAAATGTGGATTTTTTAAATGTTTTCCAATGATATTTCAGAGGTAGAAATGCACCAATCCAGCTTTTTCAGCTCTGATACCGATACTTTGATTTTAAGTGTCTGCGAATATCCGATATCACCCGATTATGCTATACAATACATGAGAGCTAATTATGTTACATTTACAATACATGAGATCTAATTATGTTACATTTACAATACATGATATCTAATTCTGTTATACAATACAATAGATTCAATTATGTTGTTTTAAAAACTACAGAGCCACTTCATAAGAATAAAAGCTCAAACATTATGAGAAATAATTACATTTTATATCTTATTACATCAAATTAAAGGCTCAACCAGGCTTAAAATGTGTTTGACTTTAAGTTTTTATGATTCTTTAATTTTAACATAATTTGGAGGGATAACTTTTTAAATTAAATTAGTTTTATTTAAATTAGTTTTACACCAGTAAAGAAGCAGAAAAAATGAACAACTGACATGTAAAAAAAACACATTTTTCTGATACTTTAAAATTTTTCAACAAAATAAAGGTATTTTCTTAATTTTAATCAAATATTAATTACTGTGAGTACATTAGAGGAGCTTTGGCCTAATATACTACACAGTTGCTTGGTAACAGTTATGGAATTTAATAGTGTGATTTCCAACCAGGAAGAAAAATTTGAAACCTAAAAAAAGATTTTTCTTTTTTTTTGTACAATATTAAATATAACGATTTTAACAGCATGTATGTGAAACAATCTGTCATAGGTACTTTAACACAGATCATGGAACTGATCACAATCCAGCAAATCTTTCAAATCTGGTGCCGTATTTGTTTCCAGTATTGCTATGGGTGTAATAAGAAACAAGGGCTAATCAAAATGAAACTACAAATAACAATGAATTCTAAATGACAGGCTTCTTTTCAGTGCATCTTTATACCTTGACAAACTTTATTTATACACAAGGGAAATTACTTGGATACAACTGCTAACATACAGTATGTAGTACGAAAGCAAAGGTAAAAAATAAAGGTAAAAATATCCAATCCAAAAAATCCAAAAAATCCAAAAAATTTCTGACAAGCATTGCGATTGTAGTTAGGTTTGCTTTGTTGTGTGTTTATATTTATATTTATATTTGAATAATAGTATAATTAATAATAAATTCATATTTTAAGCTTGTCCAGAAGGAATTGACAAAAACTGAAATATGAACTGAGAACTTATACTAGCATTATAATATAGAACATGTTTGTGCAGATCTAAAGCACAGGATGAGCAGTACAAAATATTTAGTTATTTGTGGAGGAAATTATGGTACTTCAAAAACTGCATGCTTTGCGATTTGCTAATTGCGTCCATTCAGATTGCGATTTTGATTTGATTGTGATTCATCTTCCGGCCCTAAAGAAGTAGATAACATTTTTGCTGAGATGGGGTTTAGATTGCAATATTTAGCAGGAGCATTTTACAGCCGTGGTAGGTAATCCAACATGGCTTCAGTGACATGCTACATTTGCTCAAATTGGCATTAAGGATGAGCCGACACTATCCCTGTTTCACAATTACTACCTTTTTAATTAGTACACGCTCCTCTGATATTATAGCAGCACAGTGACCAATGAGTCAATTGCAGCAGTAATAAGATAACTCAACCACAATAAATAACATGCATTTATGTAATTGCATTTTCAGAAGTGGCATAATTTAAAGCAGTGAAACAGAATACTCACGGGAACATTTTTTTTTTAATGCAGTGCCTTGTGGGAGGGCAGTTGTCTTATAGGTCAGTGGTAAAGAGATTAGCTACAGATGTGCCAATCAAATGTGTAAAGTAGAAATGCATTATTCCAATACTCGGGGCTGATATTAAAAAATGTGCTGGCTCATATATCAGCTTCCAAATGTGATGATGTTGACCTAATATTTACTGTTTGAACTTTTATTTATGCAGATTTGTTCTGCAGTTACTTGAGAGAGAAATAACAGTCTAAATAAACTGAGACAACACATAAATGTAAATATATTGCAAAACTGTTCCAAATGTATTACGTACCTTTAATTTTGTCATTTTTCATTAGTTTAAATAGTGAAATATGTCCAGTTCAAGTTATGTCTATGTAGGCGGTGTAGGGTTATGTCTATTTTTGTTTAATTTTAAAATATAAAACATTATTAGACATGAACTGACTATATAAAATAGAAGGTAAGGGCCTAAACCTATTGTTGTATGGTTATCTATTCACAGCTCATAAAATGTGAACGCTTTCAGTTTCATTATGACTATTATGACATTATATCTAGGTACTTTCCCTGAACATTTCAAAACAACTCCTTCTCCTTTTACTTATAAAAGAAAGTAGAAGATCATGTTGTGTGCTTACCCGTCAGCACAGAGAGGTCGATAGTGCTATTCCTGGTCAGGGAGGGGATGGTGGGGTGCTGGGCAGTGCAGGTGTACAGGCCCTCATCCAGAAAACTCACGTTGTTCAGCGTGAGGACGGAGGATGGGAGGATCCAGTCGTCACCCTGAAACACAGTGCAATTCTTTAATTTATTTTGTTGGAATATTTGAGTGATTATTGCTTTGTTCTGGAAACAATAGTGGCAAGAAGGTGACATAGTATTTAAATGTAATTGTAAACTATTATTATGTAGAATGTTAAGAATCTAGGCCAAAAGTTATGATATAAACTGAGTTTCCATCTAAAGACCTGGACAAATGTAATCTCAGTTCTACAAAAGTGTCATATTTACCTGTGCTGCAATGGCAGTAATAGCCCACATCAACACAAGTCAATAACCCAGATAGAGCAGCACTGAAGAGTGGAACTATACACTGTTAACACACAACTTAATGAGATGGCAGGGGAGCAGGAATTGTTGACACAAAAATAGCAGCACCATTATGAGACAGAACCTGACATGAGGGGAACAAATACCAGGCCAAACACAAGGACTGGAAAACAAATGAACAGAGAGGAGGGTACAAAAAAAAAAAAGACATTACACCATGCAAATGATTTGGCTCCTGGGAGCTGCAGTCCCTGCCAACAAAGTCCATTTCAATTTGAATGGATCTGAATTAAGAGGATTTCCCATAAAGGCCAGGTCTGGCCAAAGCAGCATTCTCTATGCAAATGTACTGGCTCCCAGAGCGCAGGCCTGCTCCTGCCCATGTCCTGCTGTCAGCGCGAGGGCCTCATGCCTGCAGCCTGCCTGTCAGAGGCCTCACACCACTACAGCCACACTACAGTCACACTAGAGTCACACTACAGCCACACTACAGTCACACACTACAGTCACACTACAGCCGCACTACAGTCACACTACAGCCACACTACACTAGGATCACACTAGAACAGTCCATTTCATCTGCTCCTGTGCAAACATCAGCTGACTTTAAGCACACTTTAGACCAGTGCCTGGGCATGTGCCAGACAAATTCAGCTGTGCTTATTGTTACTCCAACTGTTTTAGTGACTTGAAGGATGTGCATGAATCTATGGTAATTAACTGTATGAACAGTATAAAGTGCACTGAATAGGATTTATGGTTGTAAGCCCTTTGAAATACAGATTAGCAATGACCCTTAAATAAGCACATTAACCCAGAAGTACTTATCTTAAGAATAACAAAAGGAGAAAGTCTCCAATTATGTCTGGCTATTCCCAAACGGCTTCCTCTTTCATGGTGCCATCTCACCTGTCGCTCCGAGCGACAATAGTCATTAAGTGACAGCTCAAAGTGTAGTGGCAGCTCGCGTCCACAAGGGCACGCCGTCTCCTCTGACTCATTAGCTTCTTCTTGTCCGACATGTCTGTTGTCACTGTGGCATTTCACTCAGAGACATCTTAATTTCCCAGGGGCGTGGGCTCCTCAGCTTTCAGAGGAGGCCAGTTGAATAATTCAATGGTGGTTAACCAAACACTACAAAAATCATTAGGAATCTATCCACATAATTGTTTTCAGGTTGACTGGCTCTTGTCTAGACCTCATTAAACTATTAATCCTGTGTAAGTGGGAAAGCTGCAATCCCCGGCGACTTGTGGGCCGGAGCCAACCGGTCACTTAAACAGCACAGCACTTGTGTGGAGGAGCCACACAGGGAACAAGCTGCTACACTGAGAAAAGAACATGTATATATACCTCACATCTAAAGGACAACTTTATTATGAAGGGTCTGAAAGAGGTTGTGTTACTGGCATTTATTGACAAAAAAGGAAAATATTACTAAGCCAAATATATAACTAAAATCAACAAACTTTTTATTATTATATAAATGACTATATAAATATTATTATACAATTTGATCTACTTGGATAAGAAAAATAGACTAAGCAAGAATTTATAAAACAGAAAAAGCAGATCATACAGAAAGATATGTTCCCCTTCCTGGGCCTCCTCACCTGCTTGTACCAGGTGAACTCCAGCTCTTCAGACGACTCAGCTTTGCAGTTCAACACAACAGTGTCCGATTCTCTGACCGTGAGTATGTCCCTGACTGTACCACGCTCACCATCCCGGGACAGCCACGGGCCGTACAAGTCTGACACACAGGAGAAAAACAGCAATGATCTACATAAAACCACTGTTACCTATTAAGAATGTCACCTGAGGAAACAGTTACAAAGAACAGTGTAAAAATAAAAATGCAATAGCCATATTTGATGCAAACATGAAGTTTCAATAAGTTTGACATTGTGCATATGAAAGAACAATATGAAAATAGATGCAACATGGAATCAAGTTGAAGAATATTTTAAAATTGTTACTGCTGGGTTGTATGTGAGACAAGAATTGTAATAATTAAATTCTAAGTATCAACCATATTTTTATATCCTATCCTTATATATCACATAGGAAAGGTAAAACTGACTGGCCACATTATTTCCAGCGATAAACACGTTTTAAAGTACATTTAAAGATTTAAGGGTGAATGCCTCCCAGTTGTGGCAACTCAACAGAGTAATCAATAAGGATGATAATAGTCTTCATCTTGTGGTGGTCTTTAGAAAAGCAGTGTTGTGAATAATGGCTCATTTTCTCCTCCAAAGTGAAGAGATGGCCCATGGCCGTCTAAAGTCCGGCTGCCTCCCCATCTCCGCAGGCCTTTAGTCCAGTCTAATCTTTGCCTTGTATTGATTCCCCCCCATGAGTCTGAGTGGACCATCAAACGGCATTATGCTCCATTTGATTGCCACTGAGAAGATAGAGGATGCTGATAATCTAAGTTATACCAAGGAGAATATTTAAGGCATCCTTCACTGCAAAAACATACCTGCGTTTTTACCTGTGTTTTTCAGTACTTGGTAATAAATGATGTGTAGACCATTGTTTATGAACTGCAATATTCATCTAAAATGGCATAATAATATAAACAGGTCAGCTGAGTTTGTGCTAAACTGCAGAAGTGATAATCCCCGTCTCTTCATTGAAATCATATACTGTAAGTGTTTCTGTAATGTCTTGATTAAGGCCTGGCACAGAAGTCACAATACTCAATAATAGAAGTAGCTCCCAGCAACCAACGTTAAACTCCAGAAACACAGAAACAGAGGCTCACGTTTCTGTGTCAATGTTCTGTAAAATGTAAAGTGAACTTACAGTGGACGGTGGTGTTCAGTGGCTCGGTGTACTCTGCAGCAGTCACATTGGGGCCATCCAACACACAACGATAAGGTCCCAGTTGTCTTGGAGACATAAAGTAAAAACTCAGCACGAGTTTATCCTCTGACCGCAGCATCCGGGCAAAGCACCTGGAGCCCCAAGTGCCTAAGGACCTCCATGCATTGCCCCACTGAGGAGACAGAGACATGATCACTTAAGCACTTCAGGACTTAAACATAAATATAAGTAACATGCATAACTGTATTTACATATTGCTCCATATGGACATCGGCCATGGAGTATTCGGAATCTTCCAGAAGGCATTCCACACTGTAAGGTTTCCCGGCCAGTGCGACCTCAGGATTCCCTCTGATGATTAGAGTGGCTGTGACACAGAGCAGGTCAATTAGATCACAACATAAAACACAGAGAGGAAGTAAAACAAAAACAAGAAATGTGGACATGTTCCTCCCTTTTCTCCCTTTTCTAGCGAATTGTGACTATTGCAGAACATGGAAATGCCCCACACTAAAAGTTTGGTAGACTAACAGGTTTTTCAAGTTAGTATCAAAAGTGACAAGATGTTGATACGTGCTTTGAATTTTCTTTTGGATGATAATAAAAGCACCGCTGAAGAGCATTATAAATTTAATTACAACTATAACTGTAGTAGTAAAAACATAGTCGACATAGTCTCCATACCAATAAAATAGAGGAACTACTATAGAAATACTTGGTTGTAAAATAAAGAAATAGCCTGATTTAAAATAAATAAATAAATAAAATTCTCTCTTTCTACATCCTTTTATGACAAAGGCTTGTAGCAATGGAATAAAAAAAAAATAAAAAAAAAAAATAAGAAGAAGAAATACTTTGAGCGCCCAGTCTAGATCCGAGTGAGAGGGTAAATAAACCAACGCGACGCAGGACTAAACTATCCAAGGTCCAAGTGATCGTTTCTACAGAAAAATAGTTTACATAAATCTTATATTTACCAAAGCTGCCGTGAATCAGAGCGACCACCAAAGCTGCGAAGAGAGTTTTCATGGCTGTAGAGATTAAAACACAGCAGTTCAGAAGTGCGCACAAACTGAGACAAAAGTCCTTCCTTATATCTTATAAAATAGGGGCGTGGCTTTCGTTTTCACCTGTTGAGGAAATTGAAGTGCTCAAAAAACAAAATACAATATTAGTTAAAGCTCGAAATTAAACATACATCCCACTGACACTCGCTGGGAAGGTGTACGTGCTTTCTAGTAGGATAAAGCGTAAGATAAATAGGAAAAAGAGGCACCAATATTAAAAATGCGCTCAGTGTGACGTAGGAATGACAAATGATAAAATAAAAAGTCACAAACAAAATGCCTAAGCTTGCATAATGGCATAAACGCGTGTCCAGTTCGGTCCATTAAACCTTCAAATCCCATACAGCTGCACGCTTCATATGCCACATGATTGATTTGCTTTTAACCTGATCTAGTTTAGTTGGAAGCAGATGCTGACGCATTAACAAATTGTTGTTTTATGATAATAACATACGATTTATTGTTCTCGCATTTCTAGAGCTGCTTCATTTTGTCAGGTGATATGATTATGACAAGAGGCAAAATATTGGTCGAATAATGACCCATACAAATGTTCTGTTGTTTGTAGAGACTCTTTGCACAATATTGTGGTTATTAGGCCAGTTTACTAAAGGGCCAGCAGGGAGCAGACAAGAAAAGGGAAAAACTGTCACCGGAAATAGAAGGAAAGTGGGCGGAAGTGCAGAAAAAAATCAACAGCATCAATGCTGTTTCTTTTTTCCTGCCATCAGATTTTGGATTTTTGGTGACATCCTGATACAGTTCAAGCAACTACAACAAACAATGGACAGATAGTGTTTATTTTATGGTAAGATGCCAATGACTGATGCACAGATCTGCTACGGATTACAGCGTTGGATTTCCCGTATGTGTTAGCATGCTAATGCTATTGTTTTTAGCACCTGTGCAACCTTCGTTTTTCACTTTTATTTCATCTGTTATATTACATGCACAGTGTTGACCACGTTATAATGTTGTAGTACGTGGTATATTTATTATATGTGGATGCCATCTCTTCTCTTAGTACAGATAGCCCATGTAATTGCAATGGAGCTAACGCTAATGCTAACCAACACAACAACTCTCTCCAGGTTTACGGACATCTGCATCTGTAAAAGACAACATCTGGATTTCTGGTCGACTCGAACAGAAACCGAGACACCCCGATTCGATATATCCACGCCCCAAACTTCAGAGGAGTATAAACTGGTTGTTGCTGCAGCATGGCGAACAGCACGACTCCAGCTCTGAAGGTTTTGACAGCCGCAGGTCCTGCTGGTAGAAGTAGCCCAGAGGGGTCACAAGTGAGTGGGTCTAAAATACTTGCGCTAAAAGTACAATATAAAAGTAATAAAACTATTTTCTCACATATCATCTGATGTCTTTTCAGGTTCTCTCCAAAAAGAAACTACAAGACCTGGTCAGAGAGATTGATCCAAATGAACAGCTGGATGAAGATGTGGAGGAGGTTTGTGTCTTATTTAAATTGTAACAATGACGTAATTACAGTTAAATTGATTTGATTAAACAGTAAATCATTGCAGCAATCAAATCATTGATTGCTGCAGGGACATGGATAAAAGCATAGGGCCATCACATAGAAACTATTACTTATATATCAGGCTTCACCAACACATCACACACTTTTAGAACGCAACAGTGACTACCGCAAAGACATTCAGAAAAAAGGTAACTAATGACCACAAGATCTGCAATTTTATTTTAAATTTGTTTCAGAAAATCTTTAAACTGAGAAGCAATTAAAACATTTCAATGGATCTTGCATTTAAGTGGCCTTTTTGGACTTCAAACGTCAACATTGTAGATATTAGTTGTAGCTGCTTTGCCTCTGAACTCTTAATATTTAAATTTTTTGAAAAGTTATGGGAAAAATTACTTCTGGAACCGGCACAACTGTGAAGCTCCATTTATTTTAAGTCTTAATTATATACATGTGGATTTCTCAGAGATTTAGTAGTAGTAATCGTAGTAGTAATATTTCTTACTACTTTGATGTCACACAAACAAGCATACTACTACTGTGAGTTTGCAGTTTATATTGTGAGTAAACTATACAGTGTGATATACATTTTTTTCATGCAATCCCCAGTAATAGTTAATGTCACCCATTTTCGATTCTTCAGATGTTGCTGCAAATTGCTGATGACTTTATTGAAAGTGTAGTGACTGCTGCCTGTCAACTGGCACGCCATCGCAAATCCAACACTTTGGAGGTGAAAGATGTTCAATTACATCTAGGTGAGTTCATGGTAGATTTTCAGTACAATGAAACAGTACTGTGTATTACTATCAATATAATGAATGTACAATGGTCATTATTACACACTGGAATACCGGACATTGAGAAAGTGTGTTTACCAGTGCAGTTTTACTGCAAAAGTCCATTTCCAGTAACATCGTACACCACCATTTTTTGGGTTG